>JAHWFP010209017.1:0-11355 GCA_023313725.1 Lithobius niger | reverse complement strand
GGTTGCCACTGCACCACACATTACAGAGATATTATTCAAACCCCTAATCTAAATCTTGTCATACATCTGTACCTCCTGCAAAAATTGAAAAACACCGGACAGGAGGACAGACTTATCGCCCAATTGACGCACAATGTCATGCAGAAGATGGAAACGACGACGAAAACCATCAAGATGGCAACAATCAACAAGGAAGTGCCGGACCGTAAGTGGCCGCCGACACCAATAACATTCAGGAGGGTCAACCCCCCGCAAAAGGGAACAGTGAGTAAGTCGAGTGTGACCAATGTGCAAACGGGCCAACACCACCTCCTCACGGCGACTGCGGCGACACGCCGAGTGCCATTGTAAATAGGACATGTTTAACTGTTCGTGGAAGAAACATTACACTGAAATTTTGTCTTGTTTCCACTAAGCAGCTTGCGTTTGTCTTGAGTATCCAGGAGTGTAATAAACCTATTTTGTTTTTTGAATCCTGGTTTTCAGTCAGTGAAGTGTTTCACTCTTTATCAGCAGTTTGAGCCTACGAACTTAAACTAGCACTTAAACTAGTACTTCTCAACCCTTTCTGTTGCTGAAACTCTGAAATCCGCTTATTAGGACCAGAACAGGACGCTGAATGGGAGAATGTGCATGAGCAACATATGCCTCCCTTACACATGTATAACTATAATTGCATAATGATGGCACACCAAGCAACTCATGATCCCACCAGGGGCTCTACAGATTAGGTGGCGTAAACACAGGAACTACCTGGAAGTATATGAATGCAAGATGCGAGACGGTCCAGTCGTTCAGGATGTAAGATGTCAAAACAAAACGGGCATATTATTAAGAAACCCTGTATGTCGATATAAAGTAACCACCTGACTGGCAGATCTTGTAGTACGCAATGGGTAGTGGACAGCAAATAGAGCAGCAAATCGAATAACGCATCAAGAAACACAGTTTTTAGCCATTCAATCACATCCATAACGCGATCAACTGGCAAATATGCTTCGGCATGTATCATTTCACACCACTGCCTGAGCCTGATGTCTGACAGGAGTAAATAATAATGGGAGGGGGAGTGATCAAGCTGGACAAGCGTAGTAGTTGTAGGTGAGCTTTTGTCTGGTATTTTTTTTAGGTGAGTTTACGTAAAGTTTACTTTTGGAGGGTGAGCTTATTGAAGGTGTGCTTTCGGGGAGTGAGCCTCTGACCTGCACTCGATGTAACAAATCCCAGGAGATTACTAAGCGATGGAGGCATGCTCATCAGCAATGCTAACCAGTAGAGCGTGTACGTAGCACGCAATATCTGTTTGCAACTAGTGGCAGTTTTCAAAGTAATAATTATTAGCGTTAAAACCATTTTAAGTCATTTTTAAAGTTATCACCCAGCTCAGGTAAGCTATTTTCTTCAGTTTAAAGTAAATAGTGGCTCGTTCGTGTGTTCCGAAAGTGTTTCAAAGAAAGAGGTGGCGGCATCTCAGTTGGCATTCTTTTGGAGTGCTTAATATGAAGGGTAGCTGAATATTCTGGATTTGCCCTGATGGCAATGAATAGCTGTAATGGCACACAGAGCTTTTAAGTTTCAGCAAATGTTACGCATTGAGTCGTTGTTCACAAGCATAAAACAATAATATTGTGATTGAGTGCGTGTGCTTTTAGTGTTTTATGCTTGTGAACCAGGACTCAAATGCGTAAATCTGTCTGAATGTAATGTGCTTGTAGTTGTCTTGGGCAGTAAGCGGCGAATCTATAACAGTTACAGAAATTTTTTAAATTTCTTTCCTTTTTTTTTACTCTCAAAAACTAAACTATAATATTCTATAACATTAATATGACGTGTTCTTCTTCGTAAACTAGATAGCCAATTACATAATTTGAAGATAGGAAAAAATTGGCAAAGCTGTCCTGTCAACATTCACATGACAAACAAGAGTTTCCATCATACGAATTTTTACGTTACTTCCTATACCGGATAACATTAATTGTTTTAACCGCGGCTCATCGGTTTTCTCAGCTCCATTCTACGGAATTACATGGATAAAAATGACATTCTCAATACTCACCTTAATTTTACATGAAAATTAGTTTCTGTTGCATTCTATTCTACAACCGCATATAGTGTTTTTCAGATGCCACTTTACAAAAGTAAAGTTATTTTTGCTGTCATGCTTCTGAAATTCAGCAGGAAGATAGGTCACTATCCATAATTTGCTTGGAGTCACCTGTAGTGGCAATAAGATCAGAATGGGAGATAGTTCATTGCGTAAAATGCACATAGGCTAAATTCGTTTTTGATTAACACTGCCGTGAGCTTGCTCAAGTAACGTTCTTTCACATGGAAAAATATTTTGCTTTTCCCAACGGTTATTACTCACGTATGGCAATGTCTTCACCATTACATGTCTGAACTAAGCTAGGGAGAAATAATTTATGGCGGATGTGGGCGTACAAAGAAAAGGAAATCCGCCAGACACAGTTAGGTTGCCATGGCATTGTTAAAAACAACGGAAGCAAAATTATTTGACAGCGCCTAAAAGGTTACGTGGTTAAAGAGGGCCAACATGCAATATCAATTTTCTATTGATTTTTCGTGTGGCTGTGCGTAGCAAACAGGATTTAGTTTTGTAACACACGAAAAATTACGTTTATCTGAAACTCACTCATTGCTTGAAAGTAATTTTAATTTATGGGAAACATTCCTAGCCGTTAATTACGTTTTGGTGTTAACCTTGTTGCATCCAACATTTGATAAAAGGAGATAGACGACAAAGAAACAACTCTGGAAGAGAGACGTACAATAAAGACAAAAAATTGGAGGGTGTAGAACGAATTTTCAGACTGGTTCCCAATTATGTCTGAAAACCCAAATACTCATGTCTTTATTAGTTATCTCTTCCCGTTTTGGTAGTTTGTCCCTGCCACTTTTCTGACTCAGAATATTGGTTAGGAAGGGGTGTCACCCTACCCAACAAAAATTCTGAATCAGCAGTCGGATATAATTGGTGGCAGGACAAACTGTCATAACCCGCGCACACCCTCACTACAAACTCGGCCTTCCTGGGAGAAATACTAAGGGAATAATCTATTTAAATAAACATAAAAAAACTAGGTAATACTTGAGCCTTTTGACTATAGGCCAAGCTTTTACAATTCTTACACAATGTTTTTTTCGGCGCGTAATTGGCACTCGTTGACAAAATTATGATAAGTAAAAACAGCTTGGGACCAGCTCAACTACCAACTACAAGTGGTCCGCCAAAGTTGGTCCGCCATGTTAATATTTTTGAAAATATTAAAAAGGAGAAATTTTACGGTTGTTTACAAAAGCGTACAACCACCTTGGCTCACTTAGCTTAACGCATAAAATTGTTGCTTAGCTTTGTCTATTTCCATTGCGGGTAATTTTCTTTCGTGTTTTTACACAAATCGCCACTTTTATGTAGGCTACTTGTATTATAATCCAGGCATTTTTGCCTTTAAAATATCTAAGCCTTAACAGTGAAACCTTTTGACCACACCCACAGGCACTGTACTCTTACTTACAACTGCCAACTGAAGAGGCGGCAAGGAAGGCCTCAAGGGGAAATATGCAATAAGAGTGAAATAAAATGTCACAAAACACATGGCAAATCAGTGAAAGAGCGATACAAGGAAAGTTGCTAAGCGCAAGTTAAAGCTGCAAGAAGGTAAGAATAATCTTCCAACGCGCAGTAGAACTGATCCTGCTCTATCAGTAGGCATTTTTCCTGCATACATTTTGAATTACCTGAATATAAGGGTATACGTTATATACGTTTCAAAGCTTCAAAATTTAAGAGAATAAAATTTTAATACGTAGATGATGGCTCGGCTGCAGAGGAAATGTTGTTGATATTGGGTTGGGGTCACGAATCCCTTACCACCATGGTTAGACCTACCAGGGACACAATGGTCCCCTATGGCATTACCAAACGTGAGGGACAAGTGAGGAGGAAAAGCCGGGTATCATTGTCAATGTTTCCTAAAATAATAAAATTTAATAAAATAAAAAAAATATATTATAATATTCATATAATTTTTTACATTTAGAATATTCTTTGTTTTGTAAAGGACATATTTAGATGATGTTAAATCATTACTTGCAAAAAGAATTTTATTAATTAATTGTGCATTTATTTGTAATCTACCAATTTCTTTTTTTAGGCATTCCATAAGTTTGTAAGGCATATATCATGTGTGACTTTATTCACACATTATAAATGACAATTTTGTTTCCTTTGTTAAGTTGTTCTTTAAATAATATAATTCAGGCAAAACTTGTTTTAGTTTCATGATTAAATTATCTATATGAACAACAAATGCTTACTTCTCATCAATTTCAATTAATAAATATTTAATGCTTCTTGCTTGCACAGCGCATCACAGAACGTTTTGTAGCAATTTTCATTGTGGATCATCACTGCTAATTTAATTTGTATTTTTGGCTTAAACACTTTAAATTGTCCTTTCTTCAGTCATATACTGGTATTGTTTTAAGCACGAATTTTGATTTTCATCATTGCTGTGTTGCATATTCCGTGACAATTTACCAATTGTGTCTTCCACAATAAGACAGAGATTATCTGCATATGATGTGCAACCTTTTATTTTCGTTAATATCGTTTACATAAATTAAAAATAAAATTGGTACCAATGTCGAGCCTTGTGGTACACTATAATTATTTGCCATCTTTTTACTACAACGCTCACCAATTGTAACTTATCTTTTCCGTTCTTCTAAGTAGCTGCTTAAAACACAACAAAACTTCTGTTCCTGTCCAATCATATTTAGTTTTTTAATTAATCTTTCCCTCTTTGTTGTATCTAAAGACATTTAAAGGTCTATGAAAATCACCCCTGCAAATTTACCCTTATGTAGTGTACTTGCAACTGTTTGATTTTATTTTTTAATGCCTCTTTAGTACTTTTTCCTTTATAAATCCATACTGCTCATTAATTATCGCATCCAGTGTTCCAGGTAATTATCATGTTACGTAATTTAATTTCATGAATTGATTTTCCAGTAACTGGTAATATAGAAATTGGTCCCATAGACTTGGTGCATCCTATTTTGTTTCTTTTTTCCCTTTTTTTGTAAATAAGCCTAATTACTTGAATTTTCTTTTCTTTTTATAAATCTCAGTGTCAATTATGATGCTAGTTAAGTAGCTGAGCAGTTTTGCAGTATTTTGATAATTCTTCTAGAGATGTTTTAAATTTAAACCTTCAATTCCAAAAGAATCAGTGTTTCTCATATTTTTTATATTTATTTCTTCAAAACCTTTTTAGTGGCTTTACTTAAGCATTTATATTTCCGTCTATGCGAGTTCCTGTTTACATTTATATCATCCTACTTACTGCTAATCCTTTAGTATTTTACTTTTTAATCTCCTGATTAGTTTTATGAAGTTTTTTAATTAAACAATTTTGTAATATCACAATTTTTGGTAGCTTTTCGAAGATTTTGTTCATTGTATTAGACCTATCTAGACATATTTTGTTTTTATCATCAATCAATTTATTTATGGCCTCCCAAATATTCATACATTTTTAATTTTTTTTGGTTTAAATATTTTTGCTCATTTCCTTCCAGATCTTTTCTGGTTTTATTTTATCAGTTCTTGGTCAATTTTTATTTATTGGAATTGTTATTTTTTTCATTGTTGTTTTTTAATTTATTCTAGATATTATTTTTACACCTATTTCTGCAATATTATTTGATGTCACCCAAGCCTTTTTATTTATTTTTTTGCTGATTTCTGTATTTTTAGATTTTTTCTTTAATTCTGGAGTTCGGTTGATAAATTTCCTTAATTATTTCAACCTCTTTCTTATACATTTCATCCGAAGTTTTGCATGTTTGAAAGTGGTAATATTTAACTTCTTGGAGTTGTTTAATAATTTTTATCATCCAAGCAATCGTGTTGTATTAATGCAGTCATGCAGTGGCCAGCGATCTTTTCCAATATTATATAGCCTGTCTTTTCTAGTTTCTTACTAGATTCAAAAATACGATCGTTACAGCTGACTGTAATTTTGTTTCTTCTTACTTCCTCTCAAGTTACTGAATTTATTTATTTTTTCGTATTTATATCTTATTTTGAGAAAATTTTAATCTTTACCCAGAATGATTTTAATTTTCTTTTCAAGATCTAAAATATCTAAGTTAACATCCCCTAGCCATATAATATTATCTTTTTTCCAATGTTTTTCAACTACGCCGGAAAGTGCATTTAGAAAATTATTTAAAATCGAATTTGGCTATCTATAAGGAAAGGGAATTGTAAATTTTTCCCCTTTACATTCAATCCCACATTCCAAAAAAATGATTTATGTCAAATTTGTAAATTTTATAAGAGAACCTCCCCTTTATGTTCTTATTTATAAACATTGCAATGCCACCCCGTCTTTGTGTTTTCCCAGGTCACCAAAACAACGTCATATTTTGGAAATTGTCAATCATGTTTCTTAAATTGTTACTCCAATTTCAGCAAGGAACAGGAAATACCACTCAACCCGACTGTTTTCAACATAATCTTCAAACAGGTCCCAATTTTTCCTAACACTTGTCAGGGTCACTTCCAAAATCGACATACGTTTTCCATGCCCTTCTCCTCTTCAACAATCTCATTAGCATTATTACTACTTTATTTGTCCACTTCGCCTTGTCAAATTGCATCATTTAAGAGCAGGTTTATATCATTATGTTACCACGTCATGTCCTATTTAAGTTCATCTTCGCACCCTACAACCTTGACGCAATTTCCATTTTCATTTTTTCGCATGTTCACCTTACAGTTCCTGAGCCATACGAAATTTCAGTTGTTTTTCCTTTCAGTTGTTTTTCCTTGAAGTTGTTTTAGCTTGTCACTATAGGGTCTTGAAGTGTCGAGTAAGGTGTTCGTTTACGTAAACAGGTGATTTGTTTGTTAGGTCTATACAGTCTGAATGCTGGTGAGACTTATGCTTCTTTTACTTTTCATCCACTCGTCTCTATCCAGTCTGGTATTGAACTGAATTGAGTACTGGGTTAACCTTTTCTAAATTCCGCGATGCCACTCTAGGAGACTTTTCAACTTGGGTGGAGTTAAAGTTCGACTTTTAGCAGCCTTGCCTTTCACCTCCGTCACCAATTGCAACACTTTTTCTGGAGATTTGTGTCTGATGCTATTTATTTCTATATTCCTGTTTCTTGAGTACTGGTTTAGGTCTTAATTGATTTTCTGGTAGATCTGTGCTTCTTTGTTCTACAATTTCTCTCTTTATTTTGATGTTTTCTTCTTTCAGATCTTCAAATTTTTCGGTTGTAAAGTCATTTGTTTCCCTCATACCTTTGAGTTCTTGTATCACTCTTTTTGGTTCTAGAACATCTTTTCACAGTTTGTGTTCCATATTTCTACGTGAGTTCACGTGTCCATGACATCTTGTCGCAACTGCTGTTCCATGTTTTCCAACAATAACTCAATATTTGATATGGCTTCATCTTCCTTTCCCCCTTTTGTTTGCCCTGTCTGCATTGTTTACATTTGTATTTTTGTTTAGTTGCAGCGAATGGCTTCTTCCATTTTTCTTAAGTAGCACCACCACAGTTAAAATTTGTAGATATTTGGCATCTACCAAACCTTGTTGAATACATTATAACAGTATCTAAATCTTTATTACAAGTTGTGCATTTATCCATGTTTTGCTCTCGTTAGGGAGTAAGATATCACTTAGTCACTCAGCGAAGGTACACTTGATGTAACGAATGTTCCAGCCCCATAATATCAGTTACCTCACTTGCTATAGATATATCCTTGTTTACACACTCACAACAGTAAGCGACACGCAAACTTTCACTTCACTGATCCGAATGGTGGTGAGGACCGATGCTTGCCTTAAAAATTATCACTTATTCACTCCGCCGTCCCCCTAATTCAATGAACACCGTCAGCCATGTTAACTCAGAACACGTCTGCTCAGAACTCATAGCCACATCCGCCCCAGCCCAGAGTAAATATCTAAGTAAAGTGAGTAATATATCCCAGTTTAGAGACTTTAGTTGTTTCAGTTAAGTCACACGCCTAAGAACAAAGAAAAAAGAGTCAAAACATTAACTCTGGCAATCCTAAAAAATACGAGCGCCGATCGGTAATCGTTGTTACAACAAAATACAACCTTCCAGCTATTCGCTGTCAACCCTTCTTCCATCAGGAATATCCTCTTACCTAGAAAGATTGTTCATCCACGTTGTTTGAAGCCGTTTAGCTCCACAAACAGATAAGCACTGCTTTAGAATGGTGTAAACCGTGTTTATCGTTAGTTGGCGGAGCACGAAATGGACACGTCCACTCTCTCCGAAATCAAAACCGGACGAAAAGAGTTTATTATTACAAGTATGCGTGATCGTCGGCCTTGATATCTTAAGCACCTAGAGGGTCGTGGTGTGGCGTAGGTAGCATGGGCGATTTTATTGGATTTGCCCAGTGCTGACCATGAACTATTACGTCAAACCAGTTGTGCGTCTTTACGGGCAACCCCCATAATATGCGTATTAATGTACTCTTGCTGCCCGGCTATAAAATTCATCAACACCAATAGAAATCAGTGAAAAAATACGTTCATGTTACGAGATATCATACAAGAGTAACAGGGACACCAGCACTCAATGGACGTAACTATGTAACAAGTTGTAATCCAGTTCAGTAAGTGGCCTACAAGCAAGGTGCAGTAAAAGATTTACCAAAGAAAAAAATTGTTATTTTATTCTTTTATCTTGCGTAGTAAATCCAGTAACAAAAGTTGAACAGAATAAAGGAAACAGGAAAAACGAATCTTGCTACAACATCTATTGGATTTTTCTTCACTTTTGATAATAATTTCATCTTTTTGGTCTGTTTGGTATTGGTTTGAACCTTGGTCTGAAAATAGAAAACACCATTGTTAAAATTCGTGAAACGTTTTATAAATTACTGTGTGCGACAAAATATGTTAAACGAACAAATATAAGTATTTTCAAGCACATAGCATTCCTTCACAAACTGGGAATGTGATTTTCATTCCAGTGACTCTAAATACCAAATTTAGAGGTTTAAATAATGACTGGACTCTTGGCGAATCAATAGTCCATGTATATAATTTCTTGAAAAGAGTTATTCCATACGAAAATATGGTTAAGAAATGAGTTCGTAGTCCGATTACTCACAGTAGCACTTGTAGGCAGAGACTTACTAGTAGGAAAGCACTCAAAACTTCAAACTTAAACGAATTTTTTTAAATTAGAAACAGCATTCAGTTTTCGTAACTTTATCTAAAGAGAAGTGGAAGTTTTGGAGAATTTGGATGGTTATCGATTTCTGGCTCTGGATGGATTATATTAAAGAGCTGCATATAGTAAAAACAAAACAGCTTTCCCATGTGGAAGAGGGCAAGTAATCCACACTGGAAATCTCAATGAATTAATTTTTTCAAGAAAGAAACACATAGTTTACATCAAAACACATAGTCATTGCCCTATGACTTCTATAAATTCAATGGTCCATTTGTGTCTGATAACGAAGCTATAGCTGACATTTTTGTTTATTCTTTCTTTAACAAATTCATTATTGGCAATGGGACGTCTACAAACCTACAATGTAATGTCTCTATTTTGTATTAAATTTACATTCTTTCTAACATAGTTTACACAGTTTATAAATCTTTACCTACCAGCACCGGTCTCTAAACACCAGCACTTTAGGGGCCTGATAGCTTTTCTGCATCCCTTTATAAAAAGCTTACCATTGAAATCTACAGATCTTTTTATGTTCACATGTCCGCTGGTGAAATATTCAGAATTTAATGAGGATATTATAATTCAGGGAAGTAGGTAACCATGGAAGCAGAATGGAGGTCACTTCGTACACTGCCGTTACAACTTTTGTTTATGAGTGCAAAAAGTGATTTTAGACGTTAACATCCGCAAAATCTTGTAAAAGTTATATGTATTCTTTACCTAATGTCGTTATCGTGTGTAGATACTTTAAAATAGATTTTTCACCGACTACCTAGGTGTCAAAGGATAGAAACTATTCCACCGTGTCGGACACATTAACTGTTGCCTGGTTGCGAGTCAGAACTGCGATACATTACGAATACCATGTTGACGTTACGAAAAAAATCTGAAACTTTCACCAGCGCCATTGCCCTAAATGGGTACCGAGCCTAAGCCCTACCTTTTAAAATGGTGGGGGGGGGAGGGGGGGGGAATCACATTGACTGACAAACAGACAGAGTGTTTCAAAGTCTGGTAATAATTCGTGTAACGTTCGCTAAACATTCTTTGGTCATTATATTTTTAAAAGGACAGGGAACAAGAAGTTTTTCCGTAATTAAATTAAAGTTTGAAATAAGATAATTACGGAAAGAAGTAAAACCTAAACTAACATTGAATCTAAATAAGAAAAATGCAAATCCAGACTACAAGTTAACTTAGTCATAGCAATCATAGTAGTCATAGTTTCTGTAATGGCAGTGGCTGTAAGCTTTACAGCCTCTGTTAGGCGTACTAAACAAATTGCGATAGAGCCTGTAAGCAGTAGCTCGCTTAGGGGACTCCCAATAACTACCTTTACAACCTTGAATACGCATTTAAATAATTATGATAGTGGATAATTAATTGGGTGTTGCACAACTGCCCGTATAAATGGCTTTTACAACAAACCGAAAGTGAAAAGATTTGTCCGTTTTTTTTTTTCCGGAACCAGCCCCAGAACTTAATGAACGTAAAAAACCTAAAAATAAACTCGTTGGTGGACCTCAGACTTTCCATTCGTACTTGTTAAACTCATTTATTTGCTACTGTTTACAAAAAGATGAAGTATTTGATAAAACATTTGACAAAATGAGTGGCACCATCGATAGTTAAACAGTCAAAAATGTAAAATACATTTTTCTTCATGCATTTTGAAAATTCCATCAGATGAGACGCCACTCATGTTTAGAAGATGCAATTTAAATAGTTTTAAAGCAACATATCGCTTGCCTTATAACCTTCCGCCTGCCCTATAACAGCTACGCATCGATCGCATCGGCGCATTTATCATAGTCAAGGTCAACTGAGACAGTAGCTTCGTTCCTCGCAGCGAAAAACGTAGCTACTATCTTAGTTGGCATTGTGCCTAATAGACTAGCCAGCGTGAACGCATTAATTGTGTTGTCGCAAACCAGAATGATTCTTGGTAAAAAAAGAAGCCTCCTGCCAGGCAAATGAGAAGGCCACAAGGTCATACAATGCGAATTGATAAAAATTTTTTTCGGCAAAGTTATTGTTGCCTTGATCACCTAGACAAATAAACCAAAAAATCATGAGTACAGACATGCTACA
>JAHWFP010209004.1:0-12296 GCA_023313725.1 Lithobius niger | reverse complement strand
GTGTGTTAATATCCCACGTTTGAAGGGCCGAATTATTCGGAACTTGGCGGCTCCTTTCACCAGTTTTGGTTTTTGATATGATGCAAATTAGCCGGCGGTTGCTACTGCTACGACGGCTGATCAAAACAAGCTAGACACACCGAAACCAACAGGTCCAACACTGCTGTTTGTCACTCCTGGTAAGAAATAAAACAAACAAAAAAAGCAACTCCTGGTAAGAAACCACCAACCACATAGTTTCAACTTTTATAAGGCGTACTAAATTAACAAATGGTAGTGGCTCAAAATACATTGCATAGATATCAGTAACAGTTTTAGCAACCACAGACTGAATTTCAACTGACTGGAAAACACAATGTTTTTGCAAGTTGGGCCAAAACACACAAAGACATACCCAGGTCTACAGTTACATTCTTGTCGGTGACACTGACAGTTGTGGTATTGGCGGAAGGATCGGTATATCGGAGGAGAATGGGCCGATGGGGAAGCACCTGGGAAATCTTAGCACTAGATACGAACTGTTTGGCGTTTCAATGATTTTTTTCCTACCTAGTAGTCTTCAATCTTGCCCTGATCTGTGAATACACCAGATTCAACTGATGGGATGCGAATCACGCAAGGACAGGGAAAGTTGCGTACTGGAATGCAGATTGAAGGTTTGCACCACGAAACATGATTCCTGCCTGAAAATGCTGCAACAGGAGTTTGATTTGCAAAACAGATCAAAACAAAGGTGATGGGCACATATAGGTACGATAACTACGATGACGTGAGTCAAGACTTGTCAGTGTCAATGAGTACGATGTAGTTAATGAAGAATGGGAGAAAGAAGATTTGAGATATAGACCTGAATTTTCAATTTTTTTAAAAGAGCCCTTCTCCCCTCTTTCTGATCAAAGGCGTCTGAAAGAAAACACACAAATGAGGGTGCCAAGTAATTGAAAATTCCCACATTTGAGAAATTTACGCAGCCGATCGACGATTGTCCGATGCCAACAGAGTTCAGAAATAAAGTTCTGGAGCAGGTGGAGGATTGTTTAACAAATCCACAGCAGAAATGGAGCAAAAAGCACAACCCAGTGTTGGTTCCATTACCCAACAAAGAAACATTCATTGGACGCTGCATCAGCCATTGCACTTGAAAACATGAACAATGTCCAAAATTACCTCCTAATCCATGCAGCCCAACTGACTAAAAACATCAATAGGGCATGAGGATGGGAAGGGGTAATCGGAAAATCATTAACATGAGGCAACGTGTTAGTAGGGAAATGATGAAAACAGTCATCGTTTTGAGCTGGAGTACGAGTATCAGCGAAGGCAGACTAAATGTAGAAATGCGGGATGGGGTTTGAGATGATGAACCTTGGTGGTAGCCATGCAAAAACACTGGTGTTTTCAATTATAAACGGGCGGTGGTGGAAGACGGTTTAAAGCATCTTAAGATCTAACATCCCCGGGTGTACATGCCTATTCGAAATGTGGATTTGAAACCTCCAGCGGAATTTTTGGAAGCCCTAGCCAAACATTCAGTGGCGCTAAAACTTTCACAATGGTATGTGATGCAAAAAATCATTCCTTTCATATTGCAAGGCAAGGCCGAGTGATGGCCTACATTTTTTAGGAGTAGAAGTCCTTTAAAGAGGCCTATGAACTAGAATTTGAAGGAACGGATTTTTTGGATGACATACATAGAGAATTGGAATTGATGATCAGGCAACTGATGAACCATTTTTAAGCTACGCCTAAAGTATTTGTGGGTACTATGCTTGCATGGTACCTAATGCAATAGCAGCCGAAGTGATAAGCAGCATGGGTTTCATTTTAACTCCATATGAGAATTAGTGAGGAAAGGGGAGGAGGTGGATAAATTTCTGCTACAAGAGAGAATGAACACGCCCAATATGTTTGCCACACATACCAGTTAACAAGGACACCAGGTCAATTATTGCATCCCAAATGCAGGCATGGATTAGGGATGATGTAATTGATGTCATAGGTATGATGCTCTGTTAGTTCTTGGGGACCTGCATCAGTGCTTGTGCTGAAGGGTCAGGTAGGAGAGAATAACTTCTGTCTTGACTAATGCCTCATGAAAGCTAAAACGATCAATCAATGCAATCTAGTATTCTCAATGCTTGGAATGACTAACTAGTTCGTGATTCTAGACATGAAGTTAGGGTTTTTGCAGTTTGTAATGGAGACCAATAGCAAAATGTACATGTGTTTTAGTTGTCATTATGGGAGTGTGGTATCGCAAAAAATGTCTTATGGATTGTGTAGTGGACCAGCATCCTTTGCAAGGCTCATGGACATGGCAATAGAAGATGCTTTGTTCATCCATGCCATGATTTATGCAGACGATTTGTGCATTTAAGTGCCAGAATTCGAGACCACCTAAATCATATTGCGTACTTTCGGGGAAAATGGCTAAGGCAAACTAACCATAAACATTAAGAAAGCACACTTTTGCACTAAGGAAATTCCCTCGGAATACGAAATCTGTCCGGGTGAGTTAAAGCCACAACCTAAAAACGTTTTGGTGATAAGGACTTACCAGAGCCGCAAAATAAAAGACCTCACATAGATTTCTTGGAACGATGGCCTTATCAAGCCTTCACCAAGTATTTCTACCTTTATAAGCTTCTCAAGGAACGGGCAGATTGGGTGTGGAAAAACCACAGTCCGATGCAGGACAAATCAGCTTCAAGACAGTATGTCCGTCTGTGTTCTAGCTCTTCCTGATTTGAACAAAAAATTCTAAATTTTTTCTAATGCTTCCATTTCTGGCTTTGGGGCAGTGATACCCCAACATGTAGAGGGGTGTGATCTCGTTCCTATTGCATTTGCTGGCAGGAGACTGTCAGAATGTGAGAAAAAAAAACAGTGTTTCAGAGTTAGAAATAGTGCCATGATGTTTGCAGTTCGAAAGTTCAAGCATATACATAGAAAACACTCTATTTACCCTCAAAACTGACCATACAGCCCTCTCGTTCCTAAAGTCGCAAAAAAATCTGACTGGACGGTTAGCGGGGTGGATCCTAGAGCTTCAGAGAAAGGACTCTGCGATTGTTACAAAAAAGGTGTTCAAAACGTCGTCGCAGATGCAATCTCAAGGACGTTTGTAGATGATTCTCCCCCCTCCCCCATTATTATTCTGGCAAAAGTATTATTTAATTTGGAAAAAGTAAAGGTTACCGAGATTCCCTCTGGATTCCGACCAGCAGATGAAATTCGGAAAACGGAGGTTACTGACAGATTGCGCCTGATTGCCAGAGAAGGTAGTACACCAGCTGTTGATGGGAACAGTCCCATTCCAGGGGGGGTGGAGGCTCTGTTTGTATGAAGGGATCTTGTTTAAAGCTCATATTTCACATTTCGCTGTTGGCTTATTTTCAATTTTCCTTACATATTTCACATAGTATGCAAGATGCAGCCTTGGGTAATATGTTTTACAGAGCGTTTTTACCAAAATCGCTGCATCGCTGCATGATTGCTGCAGTCCATTGTTCAAACTTTGGTAGACCTTTGGCATAACTCTAAAAAGGTGCAGGAGTTGGTTGGATGAATTGGCGTGAAGTGGGACATCGATGAGTTCGTATGCAAGTATGATGTTTGTCAGACTTGCAAACCGACAACTTCAAAGCCCATTGGATTGTTGAAAAGCGTTGAGACTGCCAATGCCCCACGGCATAAATTATCCATTAATCTCGCTGGACCTTTGCTGGCCACAAAAAAAGGGTTTCAAATGTAAACTCTGATTTTTAGAAGAGTTCAATTCTTGGCCAGGATTGTTTTCTCTTAAATCAGCCAAATTACAACAAGTGTCAGAATGCCTCAAATATGTTGTGATGTGGTGGGGATTCTTGGAACGTGTTTTTTTCTAACAAAGGTCCTTGTTTTGTGGCTAAACTTTGGTTTAACTTGTGGACCAACCTGGAATAAAAATGCAGTTTGGAACACCGTATCGTGCTCAGGCTAGTGTTGTGGAGAGGACAAACAAGGTGATAAACACATGTATGTTGGTTTACGGCCTCTCACAATGATTAGATATCCATTTGATGGAATTTGCATTTGCTATTTGAAGTTCTGTGTCTGAAAGTTCTAGGTTTACCCATAATGAACTAAACATCGGATAAAATGCTTCATATCCTTTTGGAATGGTCTAACAAACAGCTAACAAATGACCTACTGCCCGAAAAACAACAAGATTTGACAGAGGTTAGAATGGAGGTTGTACGTCTTTTTGCTGGCGTGCATAAGTTGGCCAGGGTTTAAATAGTGCGGTCACGGGCAAGGCAAAAGGATACAACTTAAAATGTAATCCACTATCCCAAAAGTTGGTGATTAAATGGTCCGCATTACACACTTGCTCAGTAATGCAGCACAAGGGTTTCCAGTCTCCCTAGCACCAAAATTCTTCGGGCCATACGAAATTTCCGCCGTAAATAGCAAAAATATGTACATGTTACGTGACATGAAATCAGAGAAGGAGACTGGTCCCTTTAATGTCGTAGGACTGAAACTATTCATTAAACCATCCGTCCAGGAACCACGAAAAACATTTAATGAATTGGAAAATGCAAAGGTTAATTATTCTGGTAAGGAGAGGGAACTGCCAAAATGTAACAAGCCTAATCATCCTTATGGGTTGCAACGTACGGGGGAGGGGCGAGTTGTGCAAATGCAGTGGAACACTTTTTTTTTATGCTGCCAGGTCGGCTTACCAAAAACTTAGAAAAATACAAGTTTTTGTTTTTATTTGTTCACAAATTTATTACTTCCCATAGAGAAACTGAAGGGGATGCGCTGATTGAGTGAGTGAAGCGAACAAAAATCTGCGCTTGTTAGCCAGTGTGCGCAAAAATGGAATAGAAGAAACTTTCGCATGTGAAGCATGGACATACAATAAACCAAACCTCGCTAATATGGTTGAGGTAATGAAAGACGGTTAGCCAAGGCTCAACAATGCCGTGTCAGTCTGGCTCAGCAGTAGGACCTTGGCCTTTGGTTTCAAAGGTCCTGGGTTCGATTCCTCGCTCAGGCAGTCTGACATATAAGTCCAAAAAGCAACGAAAACAGGTTTGCATCTGTATTTAGTTGATGTAATGGCTCGTAGGGCAATGGAAAATGTAAAATTATCAATGAGAAAATTTATAGACATAAAATACCTCTGGAAAAAAGGTAGAGATGAAGCTACAACAGTGTAACCTTTTGTACGTTCATAGTCCTGTGAAAGTTGTGATATCCACCCAAAACCAAAACTGGTATAAGAGAAGCTGTCAAGTTTCCCAAAAGGGTCAGCCTTTGAAGGTAGTGATATAATTAAACCAGGGAAAGGCTGCCAAGGTTACCTATTAGCCAAGTAAATCACCCCAAATAATACTTTGACATTAAATGAAAAATCAGTGATAGTGCCATTTTAAAGGTAAAAACAGGGCCAAGAATTTAAATGAAAAATTATCAAAATGTCCTTTTAAAAGCAAAATGTCTGTTTCATAATGTAATTCAAGTGCAAATAAATAAACATTCCTCTACAAGAGCGTTCGTTTCCGTTCAATCTGTTATGATAGTCTAGCGACAAGGGGCAACAATCGTGCACTTCCGGAAAAAAAACATGAAATTTTAAGAGCTTATTTTACAGATCAAGAACAACATTTTTGGATATGGTGCCCACTTCCGGTTTGTGTCATGACGTCATCAAAGATGGCCACCACATCATTTAACCCTAAAAATGTGTATCTCTGTAATCAATTGACCGATTTTAATTAGTTATAGCTCGTTGGAAAGATACAATTATAAAAAATTACCAAAAATGTCCTATGGCACAATAACACAACTCGCACAAGTTAAGCGATATGGAATGCGACATTGCATGAAATGTTGGAAAAAACACGAAAAATGGTTTGAAAACACGGATTTGAACCTTAATCTGTGGATATTTTTTTCTTGAACATTAGCTGTATTTTAACGTATGATACCTAACTGGAAAACTGCACATCCTCTTTCAAAATAACACAACAATGGAATGAACAAGAACTGTTTGTCGATCAGGTTGTCCTGCTAGTCAAATCCCATACCAGAACCTGATGACTAGCTCGAAATGGACACGCTTAGGAATATCTGAAAGGTGGAGATCTATTCTTCCCATCAATCCTAACCGAAATTGTATAAATTATACAGAGATCATCCTACACCCCTTTAAAGGTAAAGAGGTAATGGCGTAGCGGCGAAAGCGTATGGTGATTTTGGAATTCGAAATGCTCTTACGAGCTCTGTAACAGCTCGAAATAGACATGCTTAGGATTTTCTGAAAGGTGGTGATCTATTTATTCCATCAACCCTAACCGAAATGGTTTAATTTAGATGAGAAGTGTCTTATTCCTATTTAAAGGTTAAAAGGTAATGACATATCGGCTAAAGTGTATGGTGATTTTCAAATTCGAAGTGTTCTTGCGAGCCCTGTAATAGCCCAAAATGGACATGCTTAAGATTTTCTGTAAGGTGGGGATCTATTGTTTCCATTATTCCTAACCAAATTTGCTTAGCTTAAATGCAAATACAAATATGTGCATTATAATGACACTTGGAAATTGAAACTAGCTACTACACCAATTACAGCTACACCGTTAAATGGGCGTAGGATGGTCCCTATCTAAGCTAAACAATTTAGGTTAAGATTGGCGGAAGGATTACGATTAAATACGATTAAATACGATTTTGGGGTTCAAGGGTGGATTTTATGTTAAAGATGTATATAACTTTTCCTGCCAAAGATTTGTGCTGATCGCTTTTGCTTCACATTATGCTTTTGATTTGTTGAGGTTAAAGAGTTACAGCCCAAAAAAACGTTTTTTTTTGGGGGGGGGGGGTTCAATCACCTCTTCCTCCCTCGAGGGAGGGGGAGGGTTTGAACTTGTTACCGTAACCATTTTTTCCTCTTACCCTTCATGTGCATCCATGCCAAATTTCATTGGCCCAATTAAAGACGCACAACATACTGGTGGAGAAAAAGAGAAATACGTTGGCGGTACAGCAGATAATGAAATATGTAGGTCCAACGGACTATGACCAATACCTTGAGGGAGCAGCAAAAGAAATACATTGGCACATTGAAGGACATCCATCATACTGGTGGAAAAGAAATAGAAACACAGTGTAGTTGATGAAATACGAAGTATGGCTAACTTATTGAAGGAGCAGCAAAAGTAATACACTTGGCTTTTAACCGCTTAGCTATACGGTCTCCAACCCAAAAAAGTACTTTTTAGGTCCAGTTAATGTGTATTCATATGCTTAAGGAAAACAGACGTAATGCTCCTCACCCTCCCAATATCTTTATTTTGTAGTATTAGAATGCCGATAAATTGGGAATGGGGAGGAGGGCCTGAATGGCAAATGCCCGTGTGTGGGGCAGTGCATCTATCAGCTCTGCTCTTAGCATTCTAATACTACCAGATGCATTACCCCACACACGGGCATTTGCCGTTCAGGGCCTCCTCCCCAGTACCAGTTTATCGGTTTGGCTTGAGCAATCCGTACCATGTGAAAAATAACTGTCCTTCGTGCATGACGTCATTTAAGGCATGCCTCTGCGCTGACCGCGCAGAGCAAATTGTTAGTCGAGGCAACAATGTGCCAATTTTAACTTCAAGGCAACAACGTACCAGTTTCACTTAAAGCCAAAGAATTGACACACACGCACGTTTTCATTGTTCCCCTTTCGGGGGTCGTCGTCGTTGTCTTCATTTCTGCTATAAGACTTTGGTTTATAATGTAAGAAGAAATGTATGGTTTGCAGGATTTCCTTTACAACAAAAGACATCACCACCCACGAAGAATACTATTGAAAACAATGGTTCAATAAAATTCGAACAGAACATATAATTCAAAGCCAGAACAATCAAATGTTTCTGTCAGTATCAGTTTTCTGGTTTGCCCGAGGGCACAGGGTTCCTCATGCCAGAGGGCAAAGGGCTCTTCACGCCCGAGGGCGAAGGATTCCTCGTGCCCGAGGGTAAAGGGGTTCCTGACGCCCGAGGGCTAAGGGGTTCTTCATGCCCGAGGGCAAAGGGTTCTTTATGCCCGAGGGAAAAAGGGTTACACATGCTTATAGGCACGGGTTTCCTCACGCTTGAAAGCATGGGGTTTCACATGCTTATAGGCACGGGGTTCCTCATGCTTGAAGGGTTGGGATTCGTCGTGCTTGAAGGCCCAGGGTTTCTCACTGTTGATGACACAAGGTTCGTCATGCTTATAGGCACAGTGTTCGTCATGCTTGAAGGCATGAGATATCTCACACTTGTTTGCCTAAGGCACGGACTGTAACCAACATATTTAACAAGTAGCAAAACAAATACAGTGACCCAACGAAGGGCCCCCAACATATTGGTGGAAGGGACATCAGACAAAAGTCTAACTGGAAAATGGTTTCACCCTCCCCCTCAGCATACCGAGTGGTTCATACATAAAAAAAAACCGAATGTTGTCTAACGTCTTGCAAGACGACATATATAAAAGTTGCGATATCATTTAACACACCTACACTATCCTTCACATTCACAAATAGCAGAAAAAAAATAGCAACTGCTGAGTGCATTATTTATTAATTTAATATCATCAGTTTTTTAATTAAATGAAAACTTAGTGTACAGTTTTAGGTAAACACATATACCCAATGTTTAAAACCATGTTGCGCTTGTGGTTATTATTACAAAATTATCTTTTCAACAAGCCATAGAAAATCGAAATTGGTCTGCTGGTGACCGAAATACTGCTGTTGACATCAAACTCTATAGTGAATCTGTGGTTGCCATCTTTGATTACGTAATGAGGGCAAACCGGAAGTCATATATGTCGGCACCATATTAAAAAATGTTCCATTTGCCACAGCAAAGATATTCTGAAGGATTCACGCTTTTTTCCAGAAGTGCATGATTCGCCTAAAATTTGGCTTTTAGCTGCTTAGCTATACGGTCTCCACCCCCAAAAAGTACTTTTTAGGTCCAGTTAACGTGTAATCATATGCTTAAGGGTAACTACGCAATGCCCCTCACCCTTTTGTAGTATTAGAATGCTAAGAGCAGAGCTGACAGATGCACTGGCCCACACACCGGCATATACTGTTCAGGCTCTCCTCCCCATTCCCAGTTTATCGGTTTGGCTTGAGTAATCCGTGCCATGTGAAAAATAACTGTCCTTCGTGCATGACGTCATTTAAGATATGCCTCTGCTCTGACCGCACAGAGCAAATTGTTAGTCGAGGCAACAATGTGCCAATTTCAACTTCCTTTCAAGGCAGCAACGTACCAGTTTCGCACGTTTTCATTGTTCCCCTTTCGGGGGTCGTCGTCGTGTTGTTTTCATTTTTGCTATGAGACTTTGGCTTATAATGTAAGATATGTATGGTTTGCAGAATTTCCTGTACAACACATGACATCACCACACACAAAGAATACTATTGAAAACAATGGTTATCAGAACATATAGTTCAAAGCCAGAATAATCAAATGTTTCTGTCAGTTTCGGTTTTCTGGTTTGCCCAAGGGCAAAGGGTTCCTCATGCCAGAGGACAAAGGGTTCCTCATGCCCAAGGGCAAAGGGTTCCTCATGCCCGAGGGCAAAGGGTTCCTTATGCCCGAGGGCAAAGGGTTCCTCAAGCCCGAGGGTGAAGGGTTCCTCATGCCCGAGGGCGAAGGGTTCGTCATGCCCTAGGGTGAAGGGTTCCTCATGCCAGAGGGTGGAGGGTTCCTCATGCAAGAGGGCGAAGAGTTCCTCATGCCCGAGGGCGAAAGTTTCCTCATGTCCGAGGGCAAAGGGTTACTCATGCCCGAGGGCAAAGGGGTTTCTCATGCCCAAGGGCTAAAAGGTTCCTGATGCCCGAGTGCTAAGAGATTCTTCACGCGCGAGGGCGAAGGGTTCTTTATGCCCAAGGGCAAAAGGGTTCCACATGCTTATAGGCACGCCGTTCCTCATGCTTGAAAGCATGGGGTTTCACATGCTTAGAGGCAAGTTCCTTATGCTTGAAGGGTTGGGATTCATCGTGCTTGAAGGCCCAGGTTTCTCACTGTTGAAGACACAAGGTTCGTCATGCTTATAGGCACAGTGTTCGTCATGCTTGGAGGCATTAGATATCTCAATCAAATTTCATTTTCGTAAGGCATTTTAAAGTAAATTAATACTCGTAAAAATTAACTGGCTCAATTTTGGTCCAGTTTATACCAAACTGCTATGCTCGGCTACTCATTTTTTTTTCTTGGCAATGGGAATAAAATGTGCATATTCAGCAAAGCAACTATTCATAGAAAGGCATCGCCTACACCGTATCAGATAGACTTGGTGCTTTTTTTACACCAATTATTTTAACGCTTTGTTTTTTCTTCTTCTTTTTCTACTACGTAACGCTGTCACCTGGTTGGGTGGGGGGTGGAAACCAATAAAGCAATTTTCCAGTTAGACAATTACTCCTCGCCACCTGGTGTAGCAGATACAGAAATATGTTGTCCCAGCGAAGGACGCCCAACTTACTGGTACAGCAGATAAGAAATACGTTGGTCCAATGAAGTACGGCCGACATATTGAACTAGCAGCAAAAGAAATACATTTGCCCAACGAAAGACGCCCAACATACTGGTGGAGAAGAAAGAGAAATACGTTGGCGGTACAGCAGATAATGAAATATGTAGGTCCAACGGACTATGACCAATACCTTGAGGGAGCAGCAAAAGAAATACATTGGCCCAACGAAGGACATCCAACATACTGGTAGAAAAGAAATAGAAATACTTTGGCCCAGCGCAGTTGATGAAATACGAAGTATGGCTAACTTATTGAAGGAGCAGCAAGGGTAATACACTGACACAACGAAGAACTCAACATGTTAGGATTTGTTGGAAAGGGAACAAAATTTGGAACAATTCGTGTGCTAGGCTTAATGTTTTTTTTTTATTCGCTAGTTTGGCTGTTATTTTAATTCAAATGTGATAATACCTATTGAACATCACTTAAAATTTACCTTTTATGAGCTGTACCGCCTGACCTGTCGAAGTTCTGTTAATGTGTCGTAGGATCTTATTTGTGGCTTACAAAATTATCATTTCAACAAGCCATAGAAAATCGAAATTGGTTTGCTGGTTACCGAGATACTGCTGTTGACGTCAAACTCTATAGTGAATCTGTGGTGGCCATCTTTGATGACGTAATGAGGGCAAACCGGAAGTCATATATGTGGGCACCATATCCAACAATTTTCTATTTTCACAGCAAAGATATTCTAAAGGAGTCATACTTTTTTCCAGAAGTGTACTATTCGTCTAAAATTTGGCTCTTATCCGCTTAGCTATAACAAGAGTTTATGAGATAGACTGGAGAAACAGCCTGCGTAGACCATGAGAGGGAAGACGTTACAAGTTCAGCTAATCGTCCCTAGGGGCGGGCAATCAGGGGTTCCAGTTGTGATTTTTTTTTTCACTCCAACCCTAAGGAAAATTACTTTAAAAAGTTTGGATAGTTTGGCCTTCTAGCTACCAATAGATTACTTAGTTGATTTTTGCTAATTTAAATTGCAGGCCAAATCAAGAATATATATAGGTAGTGCCACTCTTTCCTCTGACAATAGTAGACATTCGGAAGAAACTAGTACCAGTTTCTACGCTTTACCACCATAAGGCGCTGTCGTCAAGTAACAGAACCCCGCAAAGCTTCATGGGGATCGAAACTATTCAACGTCACTAAAACAAATTAATCACGATAAGAATACAAAATTAATCGTTTCAAAAATATATGTCAGATTAGGACAATAAAATAATTTTAAGATAGATCAGAACTGTCTCATTAAGCTTTACTTTTTTTAACCTCAACATTCAATTTTAAAACGGGTTGTAGTGACGAGTTGCGCTAAGTATAACGCATGGTTTTGTGTTCCGAGAAGTGTGTTAAGCGGCTGCTTAGGCTGAAGCCTTTTCCGTGGTTCACGTTTCTTGTAACGAACTGAACGCGATTTGAATCAAACACAGAATAAGTTCATCAATTTCGAATGTTGCACACGCACGAGTATTTCACCAATTCCGAAGGTATCGTTGCTATTGCCATGGTTACCATGGTAACGATGCCACCATTTTTTATTTCAAGTTTTGTCTGCTTTGAGCACCTTACATGTGCTGCCTTCAGGTGCCGTTGATGAAAGCAGGTATTGTTTTATTCCATGTTTTCAGAAAAGCGTCAGTGACCTACTTATCTAACCTGGCCTTATCACACAAATATATGCCTAATGATGTGTGGCGCCATCCAGTAGACGT
>JAHWFP010208956.1:0-11026 GCA_023313725.1 Lithobius niger | reverse complement strand
ACTGTAGGTTCTTAGCAATAAACAAATACTGTGCAAAACCCTTTAATCCCTGTGTGCAGAATTTTGAGAAAGTGAAATATTTTCTCTTCATTTGGTGTTAAGACGGACACTACTTAAATATCCACTACCATCAGTGTATACTTAATATTCGTCATACTATTTATCTCTAAAAAACAATACCTGTGGAATAGAGATGGGGTGAGGGCTGGGGTGTTATTAGTTTCCGGTCACTTTTGTCACTTGGGTCGGTATTTTCGTCTGGGTGATTGGGTCGTGAGTTATTATGCCCGATCCATTTTTTTGACCTGGAAACCCACTGACTTGGAAAAACCCATTGAGCCGGAATAACTCTATTAAAGAAGTGTTTTATTAGAGCTGCAATATTTGTAGTGGTAATAGATTTGTGGTTTTGTTGCTAGTAAATTCTCCATAACCATGTTCCTTAGGTTGTTAATATACATAGTTAATGACTATAATTATAATTTTCCCGAAAACACAAAATGATATATTACGAAATATGGCACTATGTTTTAATATTCTAGCATTTTAGATGTTGATTTCGTAATTTTAGCTCAGTAATTAGAATACTTTAAAACAGGTAAGGTTTCCTTGACAAGTGTTTCAGCTTATTTTAAGTTTGCATATTTTTGACTAAATCATGATACGTATCGTTTTACTGTAGTGTTGGTATAAAGGTTCCAACACCTTGTTCAAATCTTCATCTGTTTGCTTTAGTTCTATGCAATGGAATATGTTAAGTGGAAAGCAGATAACTTTTTACGTTAAACGTTTTTCTGAATTAAAACAAAATATGAATGAAGAATATTACATTAGCATAGTTATATTCATTCCTGCTTCCTGAGTCATACGTAACTTTGAATCAGGACATCGATAAGGGTCACTGGGTCAACCAGGGTCGTTACGGGTCAGAGGGTCAAGCCAGGTCACTTGGTCACTCTGTGTGGTGGTTATGCAGGTCTCTGGGTCAGGACGTCAATTTGGGTTATTGGCCAGTAGGTTAATCCGGATAACTATATTTTTTCTGGATTGTGGGTCAATCTGGTTCTCAGGGTCAGGTCAGGAGGTCAACGCAGGTCAGTGGGTCAGATGTTTAGTTCAGGTGTAATAACTCTGTCTCCGAAATTTGGTTTTTAATTGTAAGTTTTTCTTTGCTAGTGTTGACACTCTCGTGAGTTTCAGACATACAACTTAAGAAACTGCAACTAATCACAAATTGGGAATGCTTATTTAACCTCTCTAATGTTATTATTTTGAAAAAAATATTTTTGAATAGGTGAAACGGGATTCTTCGCAATGGGAATTCCTTTAACAAACTTTAAGTAGGGTTTAATTTTTTTTTAAATGACAGATATTCGGTAAACAAGAATTCGCCAAAATGGGAATTCACCAGTTCAGGTTACTGCATCGTTGATTCAATCTGGCTCACTGGGTCACTATGGGATCAATTCAGTCACTGGTTCAGAGGAAAAATTGGGTCAGTAGGTCGCTGAGTCACAAGTCATGAACTTCAGTAGGTAACTGGGTCATGGTTTATAAAAGTAGAGTCTAACACACTGAAATACAGTTTTATACAGAACGGATGGCAGTTTCCTTTACAACCCTGAACTTTTGAAAAGACCTCCTGAAAACCACTGCATGAATATTTTGCACTTTTTGTAAAAACAAATTGAAAATTCGTAGATTTGGTAATATTATTTGCAATTTCAAATTAAGCTATTTAGAAACACTCCAGATTTACAAGGATATGAATACGAAATAAAAAAAATATTATTATTTCAAACCTCCCAGCCTTGAACGATGTAGCAGCGACCTCATGAGCGAACAAAGTTACTATTTAGTGGTTGCTGCAAGGTGTTTTCAAATCCTAACAGAGTGAGTCCCCTAAAGCATTTTTATACTTTGTTTTGTATTTGCTGTGGTTTCGACTCCTGGCTGGATATATCCCCAGTTCACTAGGGGAAATAGAATGAAAGAAATTTATCTAATTGAGCAGGGAGAGGGTCATCGAAGTCATTGAGCGGGTTAGTGAGCGGGGCATCGAAGTCATTGGGGGTGCTGGAGGGGGCTGCCATCTTGGGGGTGCTGTCCCACTACTCCCATCCTATTTGCCCTGTCCAGATTTTACGCTTAAAGATACATGGATCAGCAGGTATACACTCACCTTTACAGGTACAGGCTTACCACCTCAATCGAAACTGAATCAGGCTAAAATCATTTAACAAAAAGAACCGAATCCAACACTGACACTCTAGACTGGAACTCCACCATACCATTACCGTACTGTACCTTCTATTCCACCATTACATTGTGGTACTGTACCTTTTAGTAGTACTATTATTATCGTATTTTTACGGAAGTTTGAGAATTTTAAAAAATAAGTTTATCGTAAATTTTACGCATTTTAATTATTTTAACTTTCACTGGACAATAACAGAAGTTTACAATAATTAGCCAGCATTCTTACATTCAAAATGATTGAGGAATACTGCTGTTTTTCCTTGACCACGATACGACATTTTCTGTTTTCTTTTTGCCGTGTCACCATGTAAGCTCGCTTATGGTGGTAAACTTATCTCTCGTTTTCGTTTGCTAGAAACTTCATGTTAGTGTGGAATTTCAAGACGACATTGAAATTGATTATTCTCTTCTACTGTTTACTTCGATGCAAATAAAAATTTAAAAAAAAGACATTTTAAAACGAAGTTTATACACCCATGTCGAAAATACATTGTTACATTATAGGTACCAAAATGCAGTAGCCATGCCGGTGAGTGGTGGCAACCAGTAATAGTGCAAACATATTTGAAAATTACCCTACAAAAATCTATATTTATTTGGATTAATTAAAAAAAAAGAAGAAAAAAGTTAAACAATGTGGCTGAACGACAGTCTGATGTGATCCAAGGCTATCTTATCGAACCTTATATACCTGAAGAAGACGAACTAGTTGTGTTCAAGTGAAATAGTGTTTGTCTAAAATTAGTATATCGACTATAGCTTAGTATATATTGGGAAAAGCGTAAATAAGAACCCAACGCATTTGGGAATCCAAAGTAAACACTCGCATTCCGTTTTCTCGATTTAAAAAAGTGTTGTAATCTAGCAAAGTGTTCGCAAAGGAATTTCAACACCAAAAAACAACGTTAAAAAACAACGTTCTAAGGTTTAGACTCCTAGTAGTACCATCCCAGGAAACAAAAACACCTGCTAATCATTCCCATTGCTGTTATCGCATGCTGTCCATCGTGTGATCGTAAATGCTTCACCTTTTCATGCTTGAGACCATCTGACCCGGCTCTTCATTAGAGATCCAAGCTCACCAACTCCCTTGACTTACTTCAATTAATGTTATTTGATACAGGTCATAGTGTGTTCAGAGGGCACGTGCCATGAATGAACAATCAAGATTGTTCTTCTTTGGTGAAAGTTAAGAAGTTGAAATCAGAGTTTGAAAAAACCAGTTTATTCGAGGAATAGGGCAGTGGCAAAAGCAATACTTTGATGGCGATGGAAAAAGAGTATTTCTAGTTGCTGTCGGAGATTAGGCATGCAGATCCATCTTGTTTTTCTTAGCAATCACTAAATTTTTCCTTTTAAAAATGAATGCTGTGTATTTTTTCACCTTCGGCATACGAGTTACCTATACTTGTATTGCAGCTCAGTGGTTTACCTATCGTATGCCACACATTTGTCTGTTTTTGTTGTTGTTGAATAAACGGGAAGATTTTGAGATCTGTTAATTATTAAGAAATTAAAATTAAAATTGGCTGATCATGCGATCATGAAGGTCCAGTGACCAAAGACATTCCCCAGGGCTCTGTACTGGGCCCTCTCCTTTTTCTTCTCTTTATTTCGGATTTAAAGTTTTATCAGGATGGCGTTAGTCTTCCTAAATTTGCTGATGACGTTAAAATTTATAACACACAACGAATTCAGTTGAACCGAAACCAAATCCAGTCAACGTTGAATTTTCTGTAGGACTGATCATCAAAATGGCAACCACTGATCAACACTCTAAAATGGTTTACCCTTCCATTGGGCCGGATCGATAGATTGGCTTCTTACTCTTTAAATAACGAAATATAGGTATGTATTCAAAATGCAATGGATCTTGGGGTTCATTTCACATGAAACCTGAAGTTCTCTTCTCATTGTAGTGCCATTACAGCCAGGGCGAAGCGTGTTGGCAGTATGATTTGGTGCTGCATTTTATCTGGTGATCGTTCTACTTTAACTCATGCCTTTAAGGTACACGTAAGGATAATTGTTGAGTACGTGAGTCAGGCCTGGTCACCTCATTTGATTAACCATATTACTTTGTTGGCATCTGTTCAGTGTTCTTCTACCATGTGTCTCCCTGGTTTTAAACTTTAAACTTCTGGGTCTTGAATTGCTTGAACTGAGACGTCTTAAAGCATACCCCTGCCTGACTTTCGGTATAGAGCAGTGACACGACGTAATATTATTGTATATAACTCTATGCTGGAGCTTTAATGGGTTAGCTGCAAGGGGCACTGCAGAGAGAAACAGAAGGCGTCATACTGAAGCCGATGCTGTTAAGAGTGATTTCTTAGACCTAAAACGCGCGATTTTTGTTGTTGGAGAAAACAACGTTATTTTAAGCCTAAGAAATCCGCTCTTCCGTTGTTTTTCCCTCCATTTTTATGTAGTGCACCTTGTAGTTATGCCCTCAAAACCCATACTGGTGCCAAGCTGGTGCCATTATGGCGGCAAATGTCACTGATCTATAGTACGAGGTTTTGTTGACTTCGATGCAAATAATTTGTTTTCGGTTAGAGGAAACAGCCACACTAGGGGCCACTTTTTGAAACTAATTGTTGGGGAGGTATGATAAGACTGCACACAATTTTTCTTCTCTAATCGTGTCGTCAAACCGTGGAACGACGTGCCATCCAAGTTAGTGGGGAAGTCGAGCATAAAACATTTTAAGGCCGGGCTGGAAAAGATTAACTTAACAAAATTTCTTAGCTGTTTTTAGATTTTTTTTTTAGTGAAATCCTGTATTCTTTTTATTGTTTAATCTTGAACCCAAATTGACCATACGCACTGTGCTTAGCTTTTGTTTATAGTATTTTGTTCTCGTCTTTGTTTTTCTCTTTTGGGGGCAGGTGTTAGCGGATGATCAGCTCATCCCTTCCTGTATTTTCTTACGCCGACTATCGGCAATAAATATCATATCCATCTTAAAAAAGAGAAATATACACAATTTAAAAAGAAACCCTACGCAGATTCCCTTTCAAAAAAGGCGAATACGGGAGGTCAAGCAGTGAGTCCCGTTCTTCCTCTTGGAAACCCAAGAAACACAAGGGGGTCTTACACATTACAGTACCAAGTAGTCCTCCGTCAAGTCTACTTTACTAGGAGTTGTAGTTTCGTGTTTTCTCACTTTCCCTTTCGTGCAAAATTATTAAGTTTTAGCGTTTCAATTATAGGAAAGTATTCTTTCATATATTTATTATCAGGAACTAGGTGGTTATGCTCTGGTGGCTGATGTGTTAAAATAACTAAGAATCCGAGATTGATTCTTGCCCTGGTATTTTTTCAGAGCCTGATTGAAAAAAAAAAACACCAGTACGAGAAAAAAATACGAAACAGCAACCCAGAGAAGTAAAATGCTTGGTCGTCACTACGTCAATGCCAAGGTTCTCTTTTAAGAATAGTTAGTCATACACGTGATGGTTAACCTATTCCAAAGGGGAATTCCCGTTTTGCAGAATCCCGTTTCTCAGAATCAAAATATTCTTCGAAAATTTAACATTGAAGAAGTTAAAGAGGCATACCCAATTATTAGTAATTTTTGATGAGTTGTGGTTTCTGATGTTATGTGTCTAGCCACAGCGAGCGCGGTAGCGTGTGCGAGGCACATAATTTGAAACAAATTATTTGCAAAATGGGATTCTACAAAGCGGGTGTTTTCTATAAGTGTCTGACCATTTTCATGTTATAAATGTTCGTGTTTAAATATTTAAAATGTTTCGTGTCCCTAAAATTTCGTGAACCATCTTTGGCAAAACGGGATTTGGCGAAACGGGACTGGCCCCTGAGGCAAAAGCTGTTAATCTGCTTTCTTTTTGGCGAAACGGGATTTGGCGAAACGGGACGTAACCTGCATATGTATACATATTCTTATAGAGAATTCAATTCTCAACAACTTCATTTTTTGGAATTTATTTCCCAGATGAATAATTTGGACGATATGAAGGAATGTTTGGTGTAAAATGTGAGGTAAAATGATTTCTTTTTTAAAATGACCGAAAATGGCCCTAAAATGACCTGTCCCACCCATCCCCCTCCGGCTCACCTCCTAGACGTCAGGACGTTTAGTAATTTCACCACCTAAGTACCCTGAATAACTTTCTGAAGGAATTGCTTAGGTCCTTGCTCACGGACTCTACACCCCCTTTTGGGCCATTCGTTGACTGGACTAATTTTCCCAACATACATGAAAATAGCATTACAAATGATTGCATTCTTTTTCGGTTAATGCCTCCCCCCCCCCCCTAACGTCAAGCTGTAATAGGCAAATGATGGAATTAAAGTTGTTGAATGCCTAATTTAATTCGTGTCTGTTGCATAAAATATTTTATACGAGCGGAATTAATCAGTGGCCAGTAGTCAGTATATAATAGTCGACTGAAATCAACGATCTTCACGCACTGTTATTGAAACAGCTCAATTGAAACAGCTCAATTACTTAAATATAAGTATCAATTATTAAATTAAAGTGTCTGTGTGTTTTATTAACCAATGAGAAATACAATCATAGTGTGAAAAAATATCTTGACCACAAAACCTGACCACAAAATATCCTACGGTGTAGTGATGAGACTGTGACAAAAAAAATTCAGGACATGTCTTTGGGATCGTACATCAACATTTTAGACTCATTTAGAGGGGTGATTCTGTGGAACGCCATCGTGTGGGAGGAGTAAGAAGAAGGATTGTCTCCTTATGCCGGAGGCATAACATTTTTTAACGAACTTTAGAAAGGCAAAAACAAAATTAAACTTTTGCATAATTCTATAGAGCAGTGACACGACGTAGTATTATTGTATATAACTCTATGCTGGAGCCTTACTGGGTTAGCTGCAAGGGGCACTGCAGAGAGAAACAGAAGGGCGTCAGACTGAAGCCGATGCTGTGAAGAGTGATTTCTTAGACCTAAAACGCGTGAGTTTTGTTGTTGGAGAAAACAACGTTATTTTAAGCCTAAGAAATCCGCTCTTCCGTTGTTTTTCCCTCCATTTTTATGTAGTGCACCTTGTAGTTATTCCCTCCAAAATCCATATTTGGAGCCAATATGACGTCACATGACGCTGACTGTTTAGAACTCGCATCGAGGCCGAGTTGGTGACGTGCACACAGTGCCTCCTTGAGGTTTGATCAACAAATTCTTGAAAATCGAGCTAAAAGCTAGAAAATTTGCTACGTAAATCATTGATAGTAGTACAAATCAAACGAACTATGGAACTCCCATGAAATCCCCAATGCCAATCAGTGCTCTCCCTACGCCCACTTCATGAGGGTGATACCCAAATAATTCTTATTGATCGTACTAAAAGTATGCTTTATGGTACACAAGTCATTCTTATCAGTAAAAATAGAACGATCCATGGGGGCCCCCCCCCCCCGCGCGAAATACCACAAAATCCTCCACAGGCGTTCCATCGTGCTCCCCCATGATGCATCGATGACCAACAAATTCTTGCTGAACGAACTAAAAGTATGCATTGTAGTAGTAGAAATCGAATTACATATGGAACCCCATGATATACACCCAAGGCACCTCAATGCAACTCTGAGTCCCCGCCATGAGGCTGATGACCAACACTTTCTAGTTCGATTTGTACTGGTACGAATGACTTGAGGATCAATACAATCAATAAAAGATGTGCTTCCAAATTCATGGCTGACTCTGTAGCTCACTATTAAAGTTTTTTGTTCAAAACAGCTACAAACTCCTTTAGTTTGTCCAAACTAAGCACACCAAAATGAAAAAAAAGTCTGCCACATTGAATAATGTTTAAAGATTTTTATTGATAGTGCAGCTGGTATAAGCAACGCTGTGATAACATACTTCAGAACAACAGAAAACTACACACAATCAGCATTTGATATTCCCACATTTCTCACAGTTCTTGTTCGGACCCAGGCTGCAGCATGACCCTTGCTTGTCGCATTGCCAGGCATTACTACGAGAGCAGAGTCCTCCAGTTCCACAGAATTTGCCAGGTTTGCCACTTGGATTTTTGACACACTGGTTGCTTGGATGGCATGCTGCGTCAGTAAGGCTTGCAACTACGACCAGAAGACAAAAGCAAAAAAAGATGCGACCACTCATTTTTTCTTTCAAATAGAACCGAAAAACCTAAAAGAAAAAATACACAACATTCAATTCTAAATCACTCAGCAGTATGCGGGTGTGACCATTTTACCATTTTATCTCGATATGTCTTTCACGAGGAAGAGTGTACCTTGCCTCTATTGTTCTACAGTAACTACAGCAATGCGATGAGCTCCAACCCTTCAATTATGAGTTTTATTTTCCGGTCATGTCCTTATTAGCATACTTTTGAACGAATTTGAATTATCAGACCTAATGTTAGTAATATTTACCAGGTAGGCATGTATCCATCTAGTGATTTAGAGCATTCTAAATTTGTTTCTCTGTTAAAAACATGGCGTGGCAAGATCGATGCACGTTGAGTTTTTTCACGTACTGCCCTGAAATTGTTAGTATCATGTGACCACGTCGTAAAATCTTAAAACATGATTTGGAATCTGATCGCCAGCTTGAGGCACTAGTGAAATATAGAAATAATTCAAGTAAAGTTAGCATAAGTGAGTTTTAGGTAATTTATTTTATATATAGTGTGGAAAAATAAAAATAATTACCCAAATCTACAACTCTTAGGATTGCAGTTAGTACTATAATTTCAACTATTCTTCGTGTTCAAAGAACAATACACAAGATGACTTAGCCTTTTATTTTTATTTTAATGCCAATAGATAACATTTTTCTCTTAATTTACCTTTTTCTTCTCCTTTTTCCAGTACTCAAGCATTAACTCACATTTTGCCCATTTATGTATTCTGACTGCTCGTCACGCTTTGAATAGAATGTTTAACAGCTTTACCCGCAATCGTGATTCATTATTTATAAGGAACTAGTTGTGCCCGTGCGCATGCAGCGCGCGCCCCCCCCCCCCCCCCACCCACCCCCCCACCCGCACATCACTGCTCCCCCTTCCCCTGCCGCACCCCGTTGCATCCCGTTCCTGCAGTCCCATAGTGTGGATTCTGAATAACTCTCCGCCTACCTCTGGCACCTCAGGTGGTTGGTGTTTTTGGTTTTAAATTTCTCAAACCGAAGACCGAACATGTTTAATGGCTCCCACATATGCCCTCCCACCCCCAACAATTACTTTGACAACCAATCCCCACACTCCTGCCCCCTCCCGGATTCGCATACGTGTCGCCCCATACACGCTTGCCCGCTTCCCCTCCCCGAAAACATCGCCCCGTGACATTTTCCCTTTGGTTCAGCCCCGGAAAAGTCGCTGGCGTGTGTTTGACTGAAGGCTAAAAAAAACTCTCACTGAAAAATCCAGAATTCAGTAAGCAAGTATTCCCATGTTTAAGTTAATCGTTTGAAACAATTCACCTCGGTACGGTGCATGGCGACATTGTTGCAAGCAACGATTGTTGCCACCCACTTAAAAACAATTCAACTCCTTTCTGGAAGTAAACATTTAGGAAGTAAATGCGCCTTTCCATCGTATCAGGCTGCCAATTTCGATGCCCATCCTCGAAATTTAGAACCAATTGTTTTTTGGTTTAAAGTTGTCTGGTTTAGTAGACACGGGTTGTTATTTTTTTTTTAGCTCAAACGCCGACAATGGCACAGTCCATGCGACTAAAACTTTGTTGGCCGCTTTGGTACCACAACAATACCAAAAAACGAACCCCAAAACGGTGCGGCAGGTCTGGTAAGTGGCGCCATCTCTTCGATGACTTTGGAAAAAGTGTTATTACCCGAACTTGTAGTCCAAGGCCGTCAATAGACGGCGACATGGCTGGTTTGGTAAGTGGCGCGATCTGTTCGAAGACGTTGGAAAAGTGTCCCAACCCGAATTTGAAGGCGAATCCCGTCAACAGACGGCACTACAGGGTGGGGTACTTGATTGTATGACAGAATGGCGTGGCCGGTTATTTGGCCGCCTGCTCCGTATTATATATGTAGATGGTTTTTTATATCATGCTAAAATCAGCGAGAACTGCAACAATCGTTGTGATGTGTTTGGCTACTGAATCGCCAGCCTATCTCTAGTTCGCTGCAGACACATAACGTATTGGGGGGGGGGGGGACTTCCACTGCCACCCCCAACCAAAATTCAGAATCAGAAATATGGGTCTCAGTTGAAAATAACAATAGCTACAAGTATATCAAATTCTGGGCCGCTTGAAGCACGGCTACAAGAAATACATTTTATAAAAATGTATTAATCACAAGCTATGCTTAATTTCATAATGATTCTACATTTGTAAACATTATCTTTCTTGCTTTAATATCGTTGTCAGCAGGCAAGTAATACATAAGCCGGATGTTGAGTGTTTAAAAATCTGTAAGTGCTAGTTACAAACAGCTCGCACCTATACCACTTGTATACTGTTCATAGCTGGTCACTACCTGTCAAATGAGACACCCTCAGAAAATGGCTGATGCGGTACCAGCCAGAAAAGGAAAAAAAAGACCGTTTAATTATAAGCTGGTCACCATCTGACAAAGGAGACATCCGTCAGATAATGGAAAAAATATACAGGGTGTTCGGAAATTGGTGTCAAATATTTTGAGGGTCCGCTGTGTGATCAAAGATAAGAAGAAAAAGTCCTATAAACATGGGTCCGGAAATGCACCAGTCTTTAGTTACAGCCCCCCCCCAGGTTTGGGGTAAACAGTTCTTAAATACCTCGTAATGATTCA
>JAHWFP010208949.1:0-12987 GCA_023313725.1 Lithobius niger | reverse complement strand
CCTCCACCACTATTGCAAATGATTTTTTTTTATGCGGACCATGTCGATTCAAGGTGCCTGTCGGATCCTACACGGCATAATTTTGCCTGATCTGTTGCAGCGCAATCCCCTCCCCGCCCCCACCTCCAACACTATTGCAAATAACCTTTTTTGATGCGGACCATGTAGATTCAAGGCGCCTGTCGGATCCCAGATGGCATAATATTTAAGTGTTTTGCCTGATCTGTTGCAGCGCAATCCTCCCGCCCCCCGTCCACCACTATTGCAAATAACCTTTTTTGATGCAGACCATGCAGTTTCAAGGCGCCTGTCAGATCCCAGACGGCATAATATTTAAGTGTTTTGCCTGATCTGTAGCAGTGCAATCCCCCCGCCCACCTCCAGCACTATTGCAAATAACTTTTTTTGATGCGGACCATGCAGATTCAAGGCGCCTGTCGGATCCTAGACGGCTTAATATTTAAGTGTTTTGCCTGATCTGTTGCAGTGCAATCCCCCCTGCCCCTCCACCACTATTGCAAATAACTTTTTTTGAAGCGGACCATGCCGTTTTAAGGCGCCTGTCGAATCCCAGCTGGCATAATATTTAAGTGTTTTGCCTGATCTGTTGCAGTGGAATCCCCCGCCCCCACCTCCACCACTATTGCAAATAACTTTTTTTGATGGGGACCATGCATTTTCAAGGCACCTGTCGGATCCCAGACGGCATAATATTTAAGTGTTTTGCCTGGTCTGCTGCAGTGCAATCCCCTCCCCCGGCCCTACGTCCACCACCTGACCTCTTGTAGCACAATTACTCTACCCCACCTCCACTGCTAATATCTAATGATCACTTCCACTAAATAATGATCACAATCAAGGAGAGGTCTGCTCTTTTCTGACCTCTTTTAATTTGCCGTTCGGTCGGTAGATGACATCCTACTCGCTGCTCCCCTGCCTTGCCTTGGCTGGCCGCCCCGGCCGTAGATCAAGGTTCCCTGACCATGTATATTATACATATAGATGATGCATTTGTTGGTCAATAAGCGTAGGAATAGCATGTAATCCATAATGGAAAAGATGGGTACTGTCTAGATACTGTCTGTATACATAATACATTGGTGATACAGGAATACATAGTATATAAATATTTCTACATGTGGTTAGATATTAACATATTTTCTTCTACTTTGTTCATTGTATGCATGACCTACAACTAAGTGAAACAGCACACTTCTTGGGTATATACTTTTTGTATGCATGTTTTCCATGCAGGGTTCACACAAACACTCTTACTTATAATCAGGTCTAGGATGACATTTTAGTTTCGAAATTGTCATGATTTCAGCTTTTGTGACACCCCACCTTTTTCTTTGAGTATTGTAAGTATTTACAGTTTATATTAAAAAATTACAGCCATACTTGATTATACAAAAGAAAATATGTCTGCAGCATAATGTTGCTTTCAGTTTTTCTACATGTCTATGTCACTAACTTAAATTGTCTGTAAATTACTGAGTTGGTAGCCTGTTTTATTTTTCTCATTTACTATAATACAGTTTCCTAATTATTGTCTGTTAGGTTTACCTCAAACCGCCAACGAAGTACTATGATTATTTTTCTTATCGTTACTTAACTCGGTCCAATCTTCACCAAATCATGTTCATTGTGAAGGTACGTAAAGCCTGCTCACGTTCAAACATGTAATCTATAATTAATGGTAAAATCAGTCTTGCAGCATATTCACATCCTGCTGCACTTTGATATTGCCTCATGGAGTTGTGGAAGGAAAATAATACTATATCCCTATTTATGGTTTGCGTCAACCAGTAAGTGAGAGTGTTGCTATGGTGACGTTGGAATAGAGCGGTCATGCAATATCAGCCACACAGAAGCTACTTCCATAATAAAACGAATGCTGAATAGGCTAAAGCATTGTAGAAGTACTTTATGAGAATATTGAATTGATAATATTGATCCCCTATTTCGTTTGGATGACATGTGCATTTAAAATGCAATAATACTAATCTGCATGGTAACCTAAACTGTGGAAAAATATAAACAAAGACCGTAGCTCACATGTACTTTACCATGTAAAAACAGCACGAAGTTTTTCTTTCTAAATTTTTATAGTAAAAATGTCTCAAGTATTAAAAAAATTTTAAAATATATAAATAAAAATATCAAATTTTGTTCGTGTAGACCCGATTTTCGTCGTCCTTTTGGGTAAACTTTTACTGTACATGTACATAAATTAAACAAGAAATGAAACCTTTTAGTTTTACAAAATTTTCCGTACTTGTTTTCACGAATGGGCAATGGTCCTTGTTTGTTAATGTTTTTTTTTATAAAGTGAAATAAATTTTCTTACTTGTTTTTATTTTTTATAAAGTTAAAGTGAAATTTTCCCAAGTTCAGGGTTTGAACACTGGAGGTATCCAGCTTTTTTCCCACTCTAATAAAATAATTGTGACAGTATGTGTCGACCCGTCCACAATGTTGTAACACTAATCTAGAATTCATGCCACTTTCAATAACTCGGAAAATATCGAATTTTTTATATTTTTGTTAATGTTACTAACTGGTTACATTTCCACATCGTGTGTCGATCTTTCCACAATGTTGTAAAATTAATCTAGGGTCTACCTTAATTCACAAAATCGGAAACCACTATATTTATTGAAAATAACTTACTTATGATTACATTTTTACAGCATGGTGCGACCCTCCACAATGTTACAGCACTAATCTTGAGTTCATTTCACGTCATAAATTCTGATCGTTCTCATTAAACTTGCCTTGGGTCATGGTCGCTGGGAAGTATCAAAGTTCAGGCTATCGGCTTGAATAAGCTGTTAAGATTCGCACTGTCAAAGAAGGATTCTACAAAAGTTTCTCCCTTTATCTAAAAGATCGATGGTTGCCCGTTCTGCATAACATTTCGGCTCTGATATTACAAAACCCAAAAAACTATCAATCCAAACTGGGCAATTCTCGTCCGCTGGATACAGTTTTTGGACCTTTCGTGCACACAAAAAAACCTTTAGCACATTCACCCAAGTGTTCCAAAAGCCTATGTTTAGCGGAAATGATTTCCCCTTGCGAACACGACTGATGGATTACATTAAATAATGACCTTGTGAGAATACAAGACACACAAATCTTAGAAAAAAGGAGGTACAACTGCACCAACCCAGACTGGAACCCAGGACTTCGTGCATATTACCCCAAATAAATATAGCATACTTGCTTTTCTGCTTGTGTACGTTTGTGGCCTTAGGTCACCACTGGCTATATTGAACAATAGTGGTGAAGCCTGTTAACAGGATTCCGAATCGGTACTGGCACATGGTAGTATGTGTGAAGTTCTGGGTTATACCAATTTCGAGAAATTATCCATTGTTTCTTACTCGGATTAGAGTTTTTTGTATCCTCAAAGACGAGTCTTTAATGTACACTATTTGTTTCGTTAATCCTTCACTTGTGATTTATTCCTTATAGGGCAGTGACATAACGTAGTATTATTGCATATAATTCTATGGTGGAGCCGGTGACTGGGTTAACTGCAAGGGGCACTGGAGGAGGAAAAAAGGGCTTTTTATTGAAGCCAATGCTATTAGACTGAATTTCTTAAGCCTATAACGCGTGATTTTTGTTGTTGGAGAAAACAACGTTTTTTTAAGCCTAAGAAATCCGGTCTCGAAGCACTGTCTTGGCTAGAAATGCCGTTGTTTTCCCTTACATTTTAATCTAGTGCCCCTTGTAGTTATGCCCTCTAGATGCTATCTCGTAGGCAATATGACGTCACTTGACGCTGCCCTATGTGTTGATAGAATCCATTTGGAGGTAGTCGATAATCTGTTGCCTCGCGAGTACTCAAACATAAACGACCTCTGGGTCGACTGAATGTCCACGCTTAAGGTTACGGTATTACCGATCTTTGGAATGCTCTTTTGAGTTTGCTGAGTTCTAGTAGTAGAATGGGATGGTATAGATGGCGGTCATAGCAGCAAATGACATGCATGACATCAAGCATTGAACCGAACTGTCTCCAAAGGATGGAGTTTGGTATGGTTGTTTTGAAAAACAATGATGATGATAGGGTTTTCATTCCTAACCCATCGCTTAATTACCAACGAGGCACTGACCAATACTGACAAAACCGGATCGTAGTCAGTCACAGAAAAACATGCTAATACCAAGTTTTGGTCAAGCACAGTATGGTAAATGATTTTTAAAACCTACAAGTTTCAAATAACTTGTGAACCAGTGATACCAACACATGCGGTTTGACAACATCAAGAAATTTTTAAAAAGAATCGACCCTCTCTTCCTGGCTAGCTTCTAATTGCATAATTGGAGGCCAAAAAATTTAAAATAATAATATAAAGTAGGCATTTGAATCGTATCCATACTGTAACCGTATAATATTAAAACCCTTGAAACAATAACCAAAACTGAACCGGAACCGAACTGCAAACCGATATTCTGTAACAAACCCGAACCAGAACTGAACCAAATGGAAAAATATCGGTTCGACTTGTGGTTCAACAAGTGATATTATTTTCTTGATACCATTAAAGTATTAAGGAATTAGTTAAAACGTAAAATTTATTTGGGCCACCTTTTTATGTTTCAATGGAAATTTTCACAAATTTGCTCAAAATAGCATAGACTGTCAGTGAATTAATAATATTAAAAAAAAAACAAATAACTAAAACGAATTTTAACCTGCGTTTTTGAATCAGTTGAAACCAGTTAAAAACCGAACCACAATTGCTATTTACCCAGAAACCATGGCTGAACTGGAATACTCTGCTGATCTTAAACGTTATCTGAAATGGAACCTAAAATGGAACCCAAATTTTTGTGGTTTAACTCCCTGATCGAACTGGTATTAAGTTTTACCACCTGCTCCTTTAAAGTCAGGCTCTTTTATTTATGAATGAGAACTTTAAACAAATCCTCTTCTGGGCCATGAAAATAAGTACATATACAAGTAATAACATATACATATAGTACCTGATTTGCTAAAAGTGGTGTCAGTCTGTGCCTAATAACAACAACATACGAAATTATTTTTAAAAAAGTCCAGTTAACTAAAAACAATTGACCCGTTTCGCCTATACCAACAACAACCTGTTCAGATTACTTTAGGCTACATAAAACTAGAGATCACGTACAGTTTTTTTATTCTCTACTTATGAAGCAAAACTCCAGATTTTCCCTAAGATAAATATGGTGGTACATAACAACTGGATCGTGGGATATTCTAAAACACCGAGCAATTAGTTATACTAATTTGCTTAATCTTAAAAGAAGAAGCATTAGAAAGTTAGATAAACAGGGCCCACCCTACTGAAAATGTTTGTTCCTTTTCGTTTGATTTAGTGAAAAAAAAATATTTGGTAAAAAAGTAACAGTAATAACCCAGTGGAAAATTTCAGGCGATACAGGGAATCACGGGTGCTTTTCAGATCTAACTGACGAATCTTGTACACTACCAAAAGAAGACACATTGTGATTTTTCTTGCGTATTTTGGCAGCAGTTCAAAGGACACGGGAGCCCATGATATTAAAGCGGTTTTTTATGTCCGTGCTGGACGATATCTGCACTTTGGTACTTTGTGTCCGTATTAGCTGTTATAAATATTATTTGTTTACCTCTCTATTAGGAAATAAAAACGACACAAGCCTGTGTTTCTGAAGACAAATATGCTTTGTGCAAAAACAACTGTTTGGAAAAGAAGCTGTGGAAAAGAATTTACTGCAGGTAAGTATTTTATGACACGCAAAATTGCTCAAAACTTTTACATTGGCGTATGGTGGCTAATGCACATTGGGAGAAACCAATGTGGATAAACATCAGATTTATGTCCGTAGGTTAGTATTATTATTTTTCTATTTTCTGCGTGAATTTCTCTTTTCACGATTTATTAATATTACTGGTTTTGTCTTCTGAAGCTATTTTATGCATGTCAATTTTTCTATCAAGATCTTATTATTATTACAATCTATTATTTCTTAAGTGTGTTACAATTATTATTATTATTACTTCTTTTCTGATTGTACTTGCCTTAGGGAAGTTATCTTTGAACAGCATAAAAAAAATTGAAGAAGTCCATTAATATTTAACCCCGGTCTGAGCCTTTTTTGAATCAAACATTGGAAATAATATTTAGTAGGATGTGAATGTTAAAAAATACAAACGTGTACAATAATATGGAAACGTACGAAAAATATAAAACACAATAAAAAAGAGAGCAGGAATACTATTCTTCGTTAATATTATTCTTTTCGACCATTTTACCTGAACGGGCCATTTCATCTTTTCAGTGAAGTTGAACTTACCGAAGGTTTTTAGTGGAGTGCAAGGGAATTTTGGAACACCCTGTATATCACCTTTATAAAATGTGCTGAGATGGCACTAAAGATAATTATAACGTACATCGACTGACTTTTAAATTAAAAATCTGTAATGGCATAAACACTTTTATCGTGCTGAGATTGAGATTTCACACCTGTCACATTTGTCCCTAAGATGGAAGGGGGCATGCATGACCTTGCATTGGGGCATCCTCCCTGCTCCCTCAACCCCCTAGTTACCAAGTTTGTTTCTGTTCCCTCTAATAATCATGACTGACACCCTAGGTTGGGCAGTTGATTCCAGACCCCTCCCATAAATTAAAGAGAGCAGGAACTATCACCTACGCCTGTTAGTGAATTGATGACACGGGGCGAGGTGGGGGGCTGAAAATAGCTTATTTCTTGAGACATATTATTTGAACGTTCCCAGTCAACTGTCCAATCTAGGGGTGTTTTTTCTGTTTAGTTTAAGGAACAAAGACAACGTTTGTGTCTGGACTTTGAGGGAGGGACGGTGCCCCAGTGCAAGCTCATGCAGTGGCCCCCATCTTAGGGGCAAACCTTGGTCCTGTTTGTCAGGGGTGTAATCTGATTGCCGTAGAACCTTTGATGGGTGCACCGGACAATTTCTGCACCGTACAGGGAAGACCTCATGTGGGTGAGGGGGGCCTACATTGAAGATGCAATAAAACACATCCTGTTTACCCAATTACTATGCTGTCTTCGGTGATCACGTTGGCTATACCAAACACATATTTCCGCAATTGGAACCAAACGTCTAAATATGGTAAAACTTAAGTTTTATATCTGACAGTTGAGTAGGGCGGGGCACCCCAACACAAGCTCATGGGTTGGCCCCCATCTTAGAGACAAAACAAAGTCCTATGATTTAGGTGCGTAATTCCAATGCTGTAGGATTTTTGGTGGGGTGCAAGGGACTTTTGCACCACCCTGTATATCACCTTTATAAAATGTGCTGAGATGGCACCAAAGATAAGCATAACGTACATCGACTGACTTTTAAATAAAAAATCTGTAATGGCATAAAAACTTTTATCACGCTAATTAAGATCCCGAACATAAACACTAGGAAAATTAATGTAATAAAAGAAAGATGAATCAGCAGTATACCGTTTGTGTTTTACCGGCGGTTATTTTTTTTATTATGGGTTAGATAAGATGCAAAGTGTAATGAGCTTCCCACCCTGTAATAATTAACAAATTTTCATTTTCTTTCATTACAGATTACCATACATGCCTGATGCAAATTTACCCCTGTGCTCAAATTCGGAAGCCGGTAAACATTCCTATATGGCATACTGGGAATTATTCAGCTTGCCATCAAGTGCAGAGGATTGTGACTGTTTGCCACCTTGCCGAAAACAAATCATTGAAAGCAGAGTATTCACAGCTGTTCACATCTACCTGTCCTTCAGCTTTGGTGCAAGCCACAATATAGTTGAGACGTACATGAAGACACCATCTTACTCTCTGGTTGCATTTCTTAGCGATGTCGGTGGTTGGCTCGGATCTATTTTGGGCATAAGTATATTAACCATCTTCGAATCAATGTTAATAACCTCTGCAAAACTACGCAGGATGCGCTAAATGAGCACCTATTGGACTTTTTGAAACTAATCAGACAGATCAGCTTAATATCCGATCCGATTACACCATAACCTATCCACTTCAGCAATGTTGGAACGAACTCGATGCTTCAACCAGCACTAATGCGTTAATTCACCACCATACTTGCATTACAAGGGCATTACTAAAAACTGTGAAGTTAAATGCTAGCTCATACACATGTTTATTTCTTGTAGTTGAGTAACTTCCAGCTTAGCTGGAATATTCGTTATGATGGCAGTCTCCACCATATGTTAATTAGGGAGCCGTTCACCATTGATGTCATGCAGGTTTTGCCCTTTCTTAAGCACCTTTTACCCATCGCTAGACTTAGGATTTGGTTAAGATCTCTGCAATTTGTGGCGCAGTAGCAACTCTGGCCACTGCACTGAGACTCGGGTTAGCCCTAATGACCTATGCGCTATTAAACGTCAATCCCCCTCGCACTTTGTCACATCATTTGCAATCGACTTAGAAAATGACGTCTCAAATGAAAACCCATCCCCCTTCGTTGCACATGACGAAGGAAACCTACAGCAGATGTTTCATCTTTTACAAAGCTCGTTTAAAAAAAACATACCTGCCTACACTGAATAGGAAAAACTTAACTTTCCACAACGACCATATAGTTTCACCTTATTATACAGAAAAAGGCAGCTAAGGTAGTAAATGAGGGTTGTGTACAAATTACAACCCATAGCCTTTTCTGTTTAACATATCACAAGATTAGAATTCCAAATTAAGCTTTATTTACGAGCTGTAGAGACTCGTCCTTTCAATCATTTTACCAGTTCAATCCGCTGCTCCGGAAGGGCTTTTGTAGTCTCAGTACTATCTGTATTTATCACCTTTAACTAACAAATTTCATTCTGTGAACAAACAGATCAGTTCTCCTGTTTGTGACTAAGCATCCGGATATTCTGTTGGTTATGTGGTGCACAAATGTTTCTAATAGTTGCTTTGCTTTATTTTTGTGGGATTCCGACATCATGAATGGAAAAATCTATTTTATCGGTGGCAGTAAACTTAATTTTGGAATTTTGGTTGTCAAAAACTAGTTTGTGTCATTGGAATGCGAAAAAGTTTTGGTTGAAAATCTCTGAATGTAAAAGGTACAATACAGCTTTAAGACATATTCCGTTTGCTATTGTGGCCAGTTGTTTCCCAAGCCTGTTTTGTATTCATATGATTATAAAATCTACACCATCAAACATCATAGCGTGCAGGAAGTAGGAAAATCTATCTGGTATCACAGTTGGGTTTAGTGTCCAAACGTTTGTTGTAAGCGTACTATGCACGACCTCTTTTCAGACAGGCAGACATATCGTCTGGAAGCCTATTTTTTCACCACGTCTAGACCTTTCTTAAAGGTCATGATACGGTTGTGTCGTTGAAAGAGGACTGCACTGCTTCGGAATACATGGAAGTTGATGATAAAAGGACCCTGTTTACGATTACCAACAAGAGTCGTACAGGTAACCTTTTAGAATAGGCACCATAAAATTTGCCTTCGCTCCACTCTGCACCAAATGGAAAACCACTCTGCAAACGGAAAATTAGAGACCTTTACACATCTTTCTAAAATTGAAGTCGTACTCTTCCGGTTGTCAACCACCACATTCTTCAATATTAGTGCGTATTTTCACTAATATAGACTGCAGTGAGGAACTGGAACTCTGTTAGATGATCCTGGCGTGCCTCTCCCAAACCAGAAAATCGAGCATCTTCAACTTCATGGTAAAGACAGTTCGCCCGGCAGTTATGTATGCTCTCCCCATTGGGATATGGGGCACAGAGAAAACTACTTCCTTCCAATCACTTACAAAAAATAATTTCAAATATTCAAAAACATTTGTAGCATTAGGTAAGTATCTCGCACTCTATCGTGTGTACAGCAACCATGTCTAGCCTTTAATCTGTGACTGAACCGAAGTGTACCAGCGCAAAAACAATGACTAAATTGGAGGGCGTCCACTGGAAGGGAGGAGTGTCCAACCAAGATCCTGCACTGGCAAACATGCAGGGTCGCTATCAATAGTATGTTGCATCGATGTGACTGAATGTTTGAAATCCATTTGGGTCTCCATGAGTCTACGATCCAGAAGCCATCAAAGGAGTGTCGTTTATGATTACTTCCTCCCGGATTGAGGAAAGGAAAGGAGAGTCGTCCACGTGGCCTTCCAGCATCTCATCTAAGAAAAGCAATGCCATCAGAAAAGATGAAAGTTTTCCAGAGGAACCAGAAGAGCCATTACCCCATTTTAGTCGAACGAACCGAAACCATCGTTTTTAAAACTATAACTGAATTTCATTGATAACGAGTGATTCACCAGACTCGTATATTTTCGTGTTGTTTCTGGTGGCTTGGGAATCGTTTTTTTTTCTCAGTTCGATCTAACAGCAACGTGACACTAAGGTGTTCCACAGGTAGTAGTTTATGGAAAATGCGATCAATATTAAAACCCAAATATCATGAACGTTTCAAAATTATGAGAATTTTAAAAAACCGTTGCAACAGGGTCTGTGTTAAAATTTCGACATATTTAGGCCAGTTGAAGATATTTAGACCATTTTCCGGTGGATATGAAGATGGTTTATGGGGAGCGAATGAAAAATTCCGTCAATTCAGAAATATTATTTTTTGTCCGCGCTTCCCGACGCACTGATATTTTTTCAAAATTCGCACACCTACTAGAAAGCTAGACTACCCCCACGTAACTCCATATAATTAATCTGCCTCCTAGTATCTACTTAGTGCAACTAGTGCACATGTGCACCCCAAAATGTCATAAAATGGAGCTAGCTGCAAGTAGCATAACCTATGCTGGTCTAGTAGGAAACTAGATTGTCAAACAGCAGCGTTTGTTGTTGGAAATAAGTATTTTCCTCTGATTTAAGCAAAATAAAAATTAATTGTTTATTGAAAACGTAAATTATCTGACGCCTTAGCCTAACCATCAAGCTATGCTGACTTGATGAAATACTCTAAGTATAAAACGTATAATAAATTAATATGACGTAATATTTCGTGTGTTACTGATTGTTACTATGTAAACGACAATATCTTTCGCTCTGCTGAACGCTCAACATTTTCCTTTGCTACCATGTAAAAACGAATATTCTCGCACTTATTCATTGCGACCTTGTTTGTTTGTTTATTTGAGTACTACACGGCCTGTGAAACCATACACTCATGCCTAACTTAACTTAACCTTCCTGCTTCACCAAACAACAGCGTTTGCTTTTTTACGTGAAGCATTGTTTTGATTGCTAAAGCTTAGTCTGTTAATCGTTTCAACTCATTGTTTAATTTAGTTTCTTCCAAATATCGGCCAAGTTAGGTGCAAGCCGAAATGTATACATATCAAAAACAAAAACTGGTAAAAGGGGCCGCCAAGTTCCAAATGGCTCGGCCCTTCAAAGGAGTGATATCAACACACCAAAACATTCGCCAAGTTAATCGCACCGACTAATAATTCGTAGGTTAAATGAAAACTAGAACACACATTTACAACGTTATTGAGGGTCAGATTTTGCATTGAAAGCAGCTTAGCAGGCATTCCTACACGAGTTAATTTTTGTCAGGTGGGTCATTGCTCTCGATTTCAATACAATTTAATCTTTTGTACCGCAATATTATTTTTCCTTAAGTACCTGAAATGTGCCCAACTATGCTTCAAGATATAAAAACACTGATGCTATGGCGTCGCGCTACAATGGTTTGCAACCTCGACAATTGAATGGATGTGATGTTTGTTGTGGTGTTTGTTGCCTAACTTGGCACGACACACTAGCGTGTGTCTAGATGTAAAGGGTATAAACACCCAATACGACTGAGTGCTTGTCTAAGCTAAATCCATTAGACTGGTGTTGCTCACGGTAATTAATTTGTAACAAATCTGTTTACAGAATTTACGGCATTGTATGTACCGCCACAGTTGCTGACATAATATTTAACTGGAAATCTAAATACCAAACTCTGGGCCTTTAAGGTGTACGTCCGCCCACTTCTTGAATACGCTTGCCAAGTCTGGTCACCAAGCCTATTAAAAGATATCGGTCACATTGAATCGGTACAGAGGCATTTTACAAACTCACTCCTGCGTTTGAGAAGGGAGTTGAACAGTAAGGTTTAAAAATTCTAAAGGTGGACACACTAGAACTGCTGCGACCTAAGGGTGATTTAATTCTAACCTACAAAATTTTGCATTACATGTTACCACTTGAGCTACCCTTCTTCGAGCTTAGTACTGAGACAAGAACTCGCTAATAATCCTATCGATTCCTTTAGTGACACCATTGTTTCTGTCCTGTCACTGAACACCTTTAAGAGATTGGTGAACCGGTATTGCTTGAATGCATACCTTCTCCGTAACGAGAATTTTCCTTGAAAAGATTCTTATCCGCATCTTTTCCCACCTTAACCAATTCAAAATCATCACAACGTTGGCACCTGTTATGTGTTCAAGTGGTGTTATGTTTACTGGTACCGTGAATTAGTGAGTATGGTTTATCCTGTTGACGATGTATCCTAAGATATTGAGATTATTAAATCGTGATTTTCTTCCTTGATATTTTGTCTAATGGTCCCTAAGTATGGTTTATCCAGTTAAACGATGTATCCTACGATACTGAGAATTTTAAGACGTAATTTTAATGGTGTGCCCTCTTCAAGTTAACTTACGGTAAAGTGTACTGGTCCTTTTAAGAATCCTTTATTGCTGTTTTGAAAAACATTGATAATAAACACATTATTATTATTATTATTATTATTATAACTGAATAAAACCGTAATAATCAAATCAATTCGTGACTTGAGAATTTGCCATGTGTTTTTTTTAAAAGATATACCCAGCAACAATCAGAAATTTGTGTAGGTGGCGTAAGTGCTAAACAAATTTACTTTAAAGAGTATTCAAAACTTCACAAATGAAAAAAGTGTATTTACCCTTATAGAGATACAAGGATGGAAAAAATTATTAAAATGTTACTTTGTTTCCTACTCGTTCAATGTTT
>JAHWFP010208880.1:0-16075 GCA_023313725.1 Lithobius niger | reverse complement strand
GTCTTTGATACTGACTGTCTCTCCCATTTGGGAAGACAAAGGTAATGGAAGTGTGAACATCCCTCATTGCTGAGAGCAAATCCCGACTATCTGCGCAAGGCCAGTCTTTAATGCTGATTGTCTTCCCCGCTTGGGAAGATAAAGGTAATGGAAGTGCGAACAACTCTTATTGCTGAGAGCAAATCTTTACTATCCACACAAGGCCAGTCTTTAATGCTGATTATCAGTTCCAAAGTGCGATTACTTGTCCTCTTGGCTTACAGTCCAAGGCATTGATCAGTGTGCTGTGCTTTGGTCGTTTTGCTTTGGTTTCTTGGAAACGTTCATACAAAAATTGCTTTTCGAGTTGCGACTTAGTTTATTTCGTTCGTCCCTAACACGAACGTTCTGGTAGTCAAGGGGACGTTTTCGTATTTGATTGAAAAATCATTACATCATTTAGTCGGTGAAAAGCCAGCAATATCCCGTCACTCCCATTTTCAAACTTTAGGCATGCACTCAGCCAGATTGGATTAAATGGATACCAATTTTGTTGGTTTTTTAATAAACCGTTTCCATTGTTGTTAGCTTGCAAGACGAATTTTGATTGCATTTTTAATGGGTTTTGTCCAAGATATTAAAATGTCATATTGCGATTTACCAGTTGAGTGCTGGTATTCGTGTTGTAGCAATCTGGGTTTTTAATAGACTGTTTCCATTATGGATATTTTACAAGACGAATTTTGATTAAACTTTTTAATGGGTTTTGGTCATGACATTAAAATGTAATATTGCAATTTACCATCCGCATGCTCGTGTTGTATCATTTTGATGATAGAAACTCCATGTCCGTTTACGTAAAACGGAAAATATTGATTGAAGAAGTGTTTACCAGTAGTGCGTTTCAGCGTATGGATTACAACGGAAGAGATACTTACTTTTAGCATGTATCATGTGCGGCTAATATATATGAAGTGTCGGGAAGTTAAACCGTCTTTGCACTCTTTTGGTAAAATAAGATTTTGGCGTTGTTAAATCAACTGAGTTAGGAGCTGAAACCTTCTGCTTCTGTCCCAGACGACCTTGCACAAACAATGGAATACACAGAGACAGTTATAACATTGATACTCCATGGGCATTTATAGGCTCAACCTGACGTCACACGTTGGCACCTTGTGAAAAAATAATGCTTGGAGGAATTTCCTTCAACATGGCATTGAGAGCGACGTTCACACTGTTGGTGGAAATCCCGAATATGACACCTGAACTCGCCATATCATGGCGAAGGGCTTTATGTAAAACAAAAGTTTACAGCCGACGACGTCTTTATACTGCAACACGTAAACAATAACAAGCACGCCTCTAATAGTTTCATGATTCCTCGTTGCTACAGCAACGTGAGGTCTCTACTCTTACTTTCTAACGCAATTAAAAAATTACGAAATTAAAATGGCAGCTACAAATTAGGCCTAAAAGCTAAAAATAGACCTAAGAAGCTAACATCTTCTGACCTAGCATTGTGGTGGTTACTACTTTTAAATTACAATATATAGAGACCCCTTAGTTGTTGCAGTGCGTGATAGAGGTGTGTGTTTCAACATTTTCGTTGGCGGCGTTGTCAGTTTTATACCAGCGGCAGCATTGTCAACATTTTGAATCTTTGATTATTGTTAAAAAATATCGTTACCGTTAATTGCTTGGCTTGAAGTTAAATGCATTATTATAGTTCTAATCTAGGGAAGACACGTTTGCGCAGTAGTAGTTGTAAATAATGTAAGAATTACTGGTAGCGGCAGGCAAAACCAGCGGTAGCTAACGTGCCGTTTTTTTTTAAATCAGTGATGAAGAGCCACATTTTTAGTGTGATTTGTGTAAAGAGGCTGCAAATAACTAAACAGAAACTAAATGTTGGTGCAAACAAACGCTTATTAATTTAAATATGATACTGTAGCTTAGGCTTATTTTATTGAAAAAGCTAAAACAAGAAAAAGGCCAGCAGCTGTAAGTCTTACCAAAAGGTAAATAGGCTAGCCTAAACTTAGCCAAGTGAATATTGCACCTAACTTTTTTTAGGAACATTAACAGTATGGTAAAGTCATTAAAATTAAAACTACGCAAAATTTTGAAATAAAGTTCTGTTTGCCCGACATACAATAGACCCAAAGCCTGTTTCCTAGTTACGGATTCCCGAAAAGCTTTTTTGCCATTTTAAGTTGTATATCAAACTCCAAGCGCCTTGAGCCGAGTTAATCCCACTGCCTAACACTTCAAACGTAAATTAAAATACTTGAAATTACGCAGTAATTTTATTAATACATCTTCGAATTATTACTCGTGGGATTAACTTGGCAAAGGAGCTTGGAGTTTGACCTCATGACTTAAAACGGCAAAAAAAAGCTTGGGGGGAATTCTTAGCAATTTTTCTTGTTGGGTTGATGTAAAATACTTTTAACTTACTGTTGAGCTATTGAAGTATCCCTAATCAGTCATTAGTTTACCTGAAAGAATTCCCAGTCCAGGTCAGGGTAGAGCAGCAAAACAAAACCAAATATTACTGACTTCAAAGATTTAAAAAGAGAGACTTATGAGTGTACTTGGGTGGCGAGAAGACGAAATGAGGTCTCAGCTCTGTTAGTTATCAGCAAGTAATAACCAGTCTGCAAGTTTTGACATTAAACGTTACTAAGGGCGTTTCCGTGGATTTGCGTGCTTTACCATTTATATGGCTGCATCTTTGAAAGTTAATAGATTTCATGTCACGCCTACTCGAAAAATTTGAGCACGCATTACTTTGAAAAGATGAGTTACGTCAACTCTTATCGGCGTTCTTAGATTGAATTTAGCTTCTCTGCGTTCCAGTTGTAATGGTCAGCTTTGATTGCTTCTTTGTAAAATTTAATTCATTTTGACCGTGTCATTAAAATTTTAAAATTGTAATTTACCAACTGGTTGTTTGCCGATTGATTTGTTGCAGCTAAGAAACTAGCGGCCAGCCAAGGCCACACTCGTGATCGCTATATCTCCATTTCGTTCATGTTATGTCTAATGCATAACGATTAAGCAAGATCGGATTAAAGAGGGAGCTGTCTCTCCATTTCCGCCATCAATAGGCCCAAAGTCTGTTTCCTAATTACGGAATCTCGAGTAGCTTTTTTGCCGTTTTAAGTTGTATGTCAAACATCAAGCTCGTTTACCAATAATTGATTTGCGACAGAGAGGGCGAAATCAAACGCATTCAAAATGGAAAGGACTACGCTAAAATTCAAGCCCGCACTCTCATAAAATGTTATTATTGATCCACAAAATCAATACTCATGTTATTGTATGAATGCTTCTTAAGTAATGAACTGCTGAAATAAGTTGACTCAGTACTAAGTCTTATGGCTCAAACACTGGAGTTTATGTAGTCCATCACACTTTTTCATAATTTTAATCTCGCCTGACTTTACGTCATATAAATCGAAAATTAACAAAGAATCAAAGAAATTAAAGAAAATGGCAATGCGTCAAGTTAGCTAGGTTAATAGGGTTTGCCTTGGCGACCTTTCTTGGTTTAATGATATCACCACCTTCTAATGCCGATCCGTTTTGTAAACTTGACGGCTCCCTTTATACCATTTGCTGTTTTGGAGGGTTATATTTAGTACTGTGGGGTGCAGAAATCTTGATGGTAATACAAATCGGTTGACTTGGAAGTCCTTACAAATTGTACAGATAAAATCAGTCCTACCAAAGTTGAAGCTTTTCTGTAACTCATCAGCTGGTTGTTGTCGTCGACTAGAAAAAGTGTTCAAAGTCCTCTGTAGCGAGCATTAACGAATTCCGGTCATCTGCCCGACGAAGCTCTCACACCCTGTGTCTACAACACCCGGGCGTGTACCAGATGTGAACTTTCATGTAACAATGCATCCACCAAAAATCAAAATTGTAGATACATGTTTCCAAGTACCCAACGAATGCAGTTGAGCCAAATGTGAATATCCCTTCTGTTTTCTTTTCATTTATTTCCTGTAACTTATTTAGGACACAAAATAAAAATGAAATAAATTGTTAATTTAGCAAAGATTGAGGGTTAACACCCAGTTTCGATTTGCTCTCCTGCAGAGCGTAATCCTGTTTCAAATAAAGAAGCTCAACGTGGCGCTTATGAGCAAAATAAAAAAAAATAGCTACAGCTGCAGCACACGGGTGCCATGACGGGAATTTATTTCAAACGATTTTGTAAGTTAATTTAAGAGCTTGACAGCAAACCATACATTCGTATGACAGCGTAGAACAATACCCGCTACCACCTGCCACTTATACAGCTGGCACAACACAAGCCATTGTTGTCGATAACATGGACGTGGACATTTCCGTTTTACTTTTGAACGGAACTGTACATTTGAAAAGAGTACCTCTAATTAGTTCATAGAAGGATTACATAAAAAACAGCAACCGTGTACACGTTCAGTGTAAAAAAACGCAAAAAAAAACCACTTTGCTGCAGGCATGAGAAATTCCTAAAAATCTACGGTTACCTTTTAAGTTTTTGTACAACCAGTACATGTACTAAGGATATGTGTTGGACTCCTACAGTATGCAGTTTCTTCGAAACCAGAAAGCCATATCCCTTGATACAAAACAAAGTTTTACCTTTCCCCCCAAACATGCAACTAAACAGCTAACTAGACTCTGGCAAAAATAAGACTCAACAAAATAAACCACAAAAATAATATCCAAAACCCACAAGGGTTAAAGAATCCGCCAAGTTTCAGCCAATCATAGTCGTGACATCAGAGTAAAAGAGGCTGCCATTATTCTGCATGGGTTACCAACCCTAACCCATGTACTGACCGAGAAATGTTCCCCTTAGAAATTACTGAAATCACCCCCGCCAGTGCACAACTGTCAAGCTATTTCCCACCAAATTATTACTTCAGACGTAAAATGTAAAACTTGACCAGAGCTACCGATAGTAGCAATGGTCAGGGTTTACATTACTAGTCTAATATTCGGTGGGATTAGCTCAGTGGTAGTTCGTTGGCAGGGAAGGTATTACAATTTTCTGAGGGGAACACATTTCGGTTACATGGGTTAGGCTTGGTATACCCTGCAGAAACCTCGGTGGCATCTATTTTTGTTCCGATTTCACTACTTTGATTTCTGAAACTCGGTGGGTTCTTTAGTAATGTTGGCTGTAGTGCTTCAGTTTTACTATAGCAGAAGCTTGTTCAAATCGTTCCTCGGTGATCCTCGGAAATATTTTACTATTGAACAAATGTGGCATTGTAGCAAATGCACCAAATAATTTGCTAGTGACAAAATGTGGTGTTTCTAATAGTTAGCGAACAGTTTACTTTAAAGATTCAGCATGAAAATCTAATGTTCTGTTTTGGGATAGGAGAAGTTGAACTACAATCTCGGCTCTGTTGGACCATAGTTGACATTCAGTGGGCATTTGAAATGCACTTTTATTATATTCAGTTCTTAGTAATCAATAAACAGCATATGACGTAAAAGAAAATAACCAAGTAAATTTGAACATTATAATTAGTAAGTGCGTTTTCGTAGTTTCGTGTGATTGAAAAATATAAGTTATGGCCTGAATAACTGCTTGATTTCATGTTACGCACACTTAAAAAAGTTGGGCATCTTTTGATAGGATGAGTTATATCATCTCGTATCGACGTTTTTTATCTGAGTTACCTTCTTTCCATTAGTCACATTGGTGAATTCTGATTGCTCTTTTGCAAAAGGTTATTAGCTTCGACTGTGTTATTAATACTGAAACTTGTAATTTACCAACCAGATGTTCGCTGACTGAATTTGTGTAGTGACATAAATTTGCATTTACACTCCTATCCGTTATGAAGGAACTGAAGGGAAGGGCACCTCAATGCACTGTTTTTTGCGCCCATGCTTAGGCAATTAACACTTTATTTGCCAAAAAATATGACACACAGCACAAATTGACAGTAGAAAACTTGTCGAGAGGAAGCAAAAAGAGGTGACTAGCGAGACCCAGATGAGGCTGAAGATTCGGGCCGTGGCTCTAAGCCGAACGCCCTGCTACAGAAGCTAACTTACCCTAACTTAAACCTATTTCAAAAACCCAACACTCCAAAAACTACAGCACCCCCACTAAATCCCGAGATAATCCACACGGTCACACTGCCACAGTGCCCAACACTCTAGTACCCTGATGCTGCTTCCGCGCACTAAATCACACTCATCGCATCTTAGACTGCCTCATGCCACACTGTGCATTGCCAAACACACACTGATTCTCATACTGTTTTCTCGCATGATCATATTAGTACGATGGACATGTAATGGTTTGCCTAATGCTGAGTTTGCAACTACTGCACACTACCTACGTTCACCACTCTTTCTGACTCCTCCGCTGTGCCCTCCACAACAATATCCATAACGGTTTGATATGTGTGAGTGTGCTGTGTCTTGTTCCGTGTTCAATTCACCGCCGAAGCCTCCACTGGGCACAAGCTTGTAACTTCCACACAGCGTTACATATATTGGTTTATTACATGTGTGCTGCAACTTATCCCTGACCAGTGATCACTTATCCGAGTGCTGTGTCTGTTTCACCACCAGTCTTACCGATGCCTCCACTGTGCTCAAGCTTGTAACTTCGTCACAACGCTGCCTGTAACGGTTTGCTACGTGTATGATGTGACTTCTCCCCCGGCCACTTCTTTGAGCACCATGTTAATTCTCTGCCAATCTTGCCGATACCCCACTGTACACAAGCTCAGAACCACTGCGTACAAGTTACTCCAGCCACTCGACTTCCCACCAGGAGAGAACAGCAAACACAGAAAACCGAGTGATGGATATAGCGAGATAAGGAGAGTCACAGTCGTACGCGTGTGGATGCGCAACAGGAAGCAATTGCACGCAGCCTACAAATGGTGTTGCAATCAGTTGACACCACGGAAAGCAGCTGCCTTAGGATTGGAAAGTCATATCGCTTGCACTGCAAAAGTGCATGCTCCACAGTGGCTGCTACACTGCATACTAGGCAAACCTCAGACTACGTCCAGCCAATTCTTTACCTGCGCGCTGGTAGAAGTGAAGGTCCAGTACGAATACGAGTCATTCTAGAAATCCAGTTCGGCAGCCCATCCAGTACCGTACCATAACTGCATACAGGGTGTACTGAGAAAAGTATACGTCCAGTAGCTGCATTATTCCACTCCTCATTCCAACAGAGTAGTGTTAGAAGAAGTTAAGCAGTGCACCTGATTTTTCCTGACAGTGTCAAAGACAACTCTGTAGACCCCACCCCGACTGCTTCTTTTGCAAGCGCATCAGCATGCTCGTTACCATGGCGACTCTTGTGTCCTCTGGCCCACACGAGCGCAACGTTGAATGACTGGCTAACAAGCAATTTCCAGCATATAGTAAACGCTAACGGGTCTCCTACACAGAAGTTTGCTGCGGAACTTCGCAACTTCGAAATTTCTGATAAACAGTCTGTTGAAATGATCAACAGCAACATCTAGGGCAACCGACATCGCATCCATTTCACAAACCATGCTTAAGCTCACAGCTCACAGCCGACGTCGAGTATACAATTTTAGGGACAGAGCCAGAACACCTATCCCTTCTTCACATGTCTTGCTTGCAAAGGATGGATCCCAAAAAAACTCACAACCGCTGAAGTTTGGTTGAAATACACTTGCTAGTGATGGACACCAAACCCAAGGACACGGTAGACGCGCATACGCAACATCAAGAATTTAAGGCACAGTTCGGGCACCTTTAGGATGCGAGATACTCGTAGTCCTGCAACTCCAAAGGACATCCGTGATTTGTCATTCAGTCCCAAATACTTAACAGATGGCTTAGATGGTATACGTATGCCACCGACCTCCACATGTACCGAACCAAACTGAGTAGCAGGTGAATGAAAAAAAACAACGAATTCAGTCTTTGCCGGGGCCAGTGATAGGCCTCTCATCTCCAGATATGACACAATTGTGTCTAAAGGAGATTGGACGTATGGCATCACAGCATTGGGATCACTGCCAACAAACTGCACTGCTACATCGTCTGCGTAGCATACCACATTTTGTAAACTGTGCATTTCAATTAAATCATCATTTAAGTGCAACTGTAAAGAGTGTCGGACTTAGGCAACTTCCTTGCGGCAGACCATGATCCAACGCGGATTTAGTCGACCAAAATCCATTGACTCTTGTTACATGTATCTTTAAACCGAGAAGAGCAAGAATAGTATTCACCAGCTTTCTTCCAACAACCATCTGCGTAACGAAGCTTGAATTCATTCAAGACTGACTGTATCGCAGGGAGTATGTGTGTCCAAGAAGACGGCCACTGCTACCTGGCCATGAGGACTGATAGAAGAAAGCGAACCGGGACAGGACTGAGAATTGGAATTTTTATTCAAAAATTTTTATCTATAAAATAGATGTCAGAAGAAGAAAAGGTTGCATTTACGTACAAAGTTAACCTCAGATGCCTTCCAGTAATTCTTTTTTGTTTCATACCATTATATTACAATTTAAAGTGATCCTGCCTTCTTTCTTCCCGTTATTTACTTTTTTGTTTTATTCCAGTGCAACGAATCACTACCTAGTGTAGCGTTTCTGTATGAAGCGGTGATCCCGGTGGGGCTCCATCCTGCCTACCCCTCTGTAGTCAATGTATTATGAATGGGAGCTAGGTTACTCTAACATTGGTTTTATTCATATTGTTTTGAGTTTGTCTTCAAACTCTTGTGTATTCAGAGTTTAGGTTCTTTTTAAGTTTGCTTTCCATTTATTCCCACCACATCAGTTAAAGTGTCCGCGGCCTATCTTGAGTTCGCCGCAGAACGAACACATATAATCGATTGTACGTTTTTGGCAGCAGAGTGCCTTGTTGATATCCAAGTTGGTTACAAAAATAATGGCGGCCGTCGATTAAAGCCGCCCCCTCCAGGAAGACGTAGTCGCTCGTAAAATACTTCCAGGACTCATGATACGCCGCGCACACAATAAGGTTGAGTTTAAAAAATAAGGTTAAGGCTGAGAAAACTATAGAAAGGCACATGTACGCAAATGAGAAAACCGTACAGAAGAAAAACGGGAGACAAATAAAAATATTACACAAATCTCACGAAAACTAGTAAAACTGTAAACAGAAAACTGAAATTTAAACTGATCTTTGAGTTCGTATTCTGAGTTTTTATGAATCAAATTTTCTACCTTAGTAGCCATTTGAAACACCACAATGATCCAAATAACTGAATATTTTTGAAATTTGGACAATGTTATCCCATTTTTGACACTGAAGAGCAAATTGTATATGTAGAACTGCCTGAATAATTCATTAATCCAACTCGGATTAAAGATTTATATTCCACGCTCAAAACAGTGAAAAGTGTTAGAACCATAACTTCCAATCAGATATATCAGCTTTTCAAATGAACATCCCAAAGGAGACAACTTAGTTCTATCATTTCCGAAAAAACGTCACCAACGCCAATCAGAAAAGTCGGTAGTACAAACACTCTTGTAGGCTTTAGTTCGCTCCTCTATATTAGGCCGGGTTTACGCAGCCACTCGCTTTTGCATTCTCGCAGCTAGAAGCTAGAAGTCATCTGAAATTCCAACATGGCGGCGGTTTTATGTCGGCCGCCTCGCAACGAAGACAACAAATAACGTGAGTTCAGAAGTGTTTGGGAAAATTGTTTCGTCATGAGGAATTCTTTATATTATTGGCACGGATTATAAGACTGCAAGTATTCACTCAAACGATGTCGGATTTAGCTAATCCATTTAGCGTAGTTACCATGGCAATGTCACCTTTGCCATCCGACTGAGTTCTAGCTGTGAGAATGCAAAGGCGAGTCGCTGAGTAAACGCGCCCTTAACCTGGTCAATCAGTTCACGTTGCTGGCAATTTAAATCGTTAAATAAAGAGGAAATCACAAGGTAAGGGATAAATGAAGCAAGCAGTCTGCATTAAAGAGTGGCCTCACAAGGCCAGTCTTTAATGCAGACTGCTTGCTTCATTTATCCTTTACCTTGTGATTTCTTCTTTATTATTGCCTGTATTATTTCTAGTGTGGAGGCCAAGAATCAAAGTTGCTTTCCCTCCTTTTATGTATGTTTGTGACCTTTTGGTCACCACTGAGAAAGTGTGGACAGCTACTTAGCTCGGCTGGAGCCTGTAGCCAGAACCCGCCCCGGTAGCGCAGTGGTTAGAGTGCCCGGCTAGTAAACGGGAGGCCCTGGGTTCGAGTGCCAGTCGGGGCAGTTGTCTTCTCTTTCGTTCTCACATTAGTTTATTAAAAACGTTAAATATCATGGGTATTTTTGTGACAACGGGCAGTTTAGGACGTTAAATGGTTTTGTGATAACAGATGCCTTCTCCAGATCTATGGAAACCTACATACCATGTACAAAACCAACACTTTTGGTACGTTGCTATCAACAACTTAATATTTTAGAGTACTGATTGAAATAATGTCGGGCTAGGGTCCACCTTTCTGGGTGAAAATAATGAAACAATTACAGCAGTATCGGACTGACCCCATTGAGGGCCCTCGACGCGGATCCTGAAAGGCCCCCCAACCCCTTATGTATATTTAGGACTTCCTATTTTACCAACTCATCATACGATTTTGCCTTTGAAAGGGTCCGGAAATAGCAACTAGGGGATCTGGGAGAGCGCTGTAAGCATTTTACGCTAATTTAGTGCCTGTTTCTGCCATTTTCTGGCTTCCGGTGTGCACATTTGCAACAAATTGCCAAGCAAATTTTGGTGATTTTTTTTTATTCGTTCTTTAGGACGTCATGTTTTTGAAAAACGTAATTGAGACTAAATCAAGTTTTTTTTTAGACATTTTCTTTGCGAATTAAATTAATCGAGTTCAGTTTAGACTTTTAGGCCATAACGAATGACGATGAAATGGTGTGTGCCCCCTGCCGGACTAAAAAAAAATTTTTTTAGAGGAATATTGAAAGATGAAATATAGTGAAATATTTATCTCAGTTTTTATCCCAGACGGATAGGCCTAGAGGTATTTTTGTAAAAAATTTCAACATTTTTTTTAGCAACAATACGCTTATAAAAATGGAATGTCAAAAGGTGAAACCTTTTACTCAGTTTTGTCCAAAACAGTTTAAGATATTTTTGAAGAAAAGCTTTCACACTGAAAGCGGCATTCTCCATTTCGTTTTTTTCCCCTTGATTTAGGGGATATTAGGATTGGGTTTGCCCTCAATTGCGGGCCAACCACGTACTTGGACGAAAGATAACTAATTAAAGTCTCGTGCCTTGAAGGAGAACTGCAGGGAAGCGACCAGAAACCATCAGGGACAGCGTTTCAGTTACTTGCGTGCTAAACAGAAGTGTTGCGGAAACTAATGAAAAAAGACTCGCATCACAAACTTTACTTTCAAACTGAATGAATGATGATGATAATTAACCAGTGTTCATGGAAACGTGAATTTGCACTGAAAATGTAGAATTTTCAGTAGGCTATTGTCCGGTCGATGAGGCGAAAGATGTGAGCATCCACAACATAAAGGTTGTCATTAAAGTCCAACATCATTCCAAGCACGATATTGAATGCCGACATATCGTAGCGGTGGCAACCGGAATAACGCTAACGAGGCTTCTTGTCGAAGCGGCACCCGCTTCTTTGGGCTCCAATCGGCGCTATACATTCTGGCATGAGGCAACACTGATCCCACGGGAGCATTAGCCGACTACGTAACGTGGTAACGTGTTCAGTAAAAGAAAGTGGGACGGTTCCACCATTTGATGACAGAAATAGTTCTCTTGCTGAGCATTCGAAGTAGCCGAACCTAAGGGGATGCGTCAGTGCAGATGTTGGCTCTTCGATACTCCACGAGGCAGTACCATGTTGACGTGCATGCTGAATGACCGACTCGAGGTTACTCGTGACGAGGCAATGTGGGACATCTAACCACAAGATAGCTCCAACTTGGTTGAGATCATCTTGAATCACTAGCAGCCGGTACGCAGACATGTCCCCAACATGTCCTGGCAACATATCCTGACCCGAGGCGACCGCTGTAACTCTGATCGGTACCGTCGTATGGTTCGTTCCCCATCCCTCCAGTAACAAATGGGGAGTTGGCGTGAGGGGGGGGGGGGGGGAATTGAGGCTTAATGGCGTGAACCTAGGGGTATCAGGTACTTGGGATCCGGTTACAGTTCCCGGGGATCGTCCCGGGGATGTATCCAATTTTGTAACTTGACAACTCGAAATTGACAACTGTAGGTCTTCTCGGACGGCCCTGTTTATAAAGAAAAATGCCCCTTCCCCCATTTTTAAAAAATACTTTAACGTTGCACCATCAAATCAATGCCAAGAAAAAAGGTTCGCACTTAATTCTAAGCGTCGCTTTTATTTCAGTATACCGAAAAGTTTTACAAATTTGTGCTTTTTTTTGGTTACATTACAATAATATTTTTATTTAATAACTCACGCCATGGCTGAAAAAATGTGTAGGCACATAAATTATTTTAAAAAGCGTTTAACACTTCAGCAGTAAGAGTTTTCTCGCTATACAGTTGCTGCACAATGCAATCATTAAAGTAGTAAATAATCAAGCCTAATAAATTTTACGGCAAACAAAACTACAACTTGGACAACTTTCCAACAATTATAAAAAGCTTTAATTTTCTAATCGTCGTTTTGATTTCACTGTCGGAAAGATTGACAAGCTGTTAAGTCAAATCGGCTAAAGAAGTTTTACATAAATATGAATGCAAACCTATTTACGGATCCTTTTGGACTTAAATGTCAGACTGCTTGATTGGGGAATTTAACCCACCACGTTTGAAACCTATTGCTGAAATCCTATCACAAAGCCTTAATGGACAGAGCCAAAAGGAAACGTCCGTAGGCAGCATTGTACATGCACACGTCAGTATTTAAACATACACTTTGTGCATGTTAATTGCTGCCTATAGAGTAGCGTCATGTGACGTCATATTAGCTACAAGAGATATAGCTGCAAGGGGCACTAGATTAAGATGGAGCGTTAACAACGGCACTTCTAGTCAAGGCAGTGCTTTGAGAGCGGATTTCATAGGCTTAAAAAAACCTTGTTTTCTCCAATCCCTTATCCTGCTACGTTGTAATTGGAAAATAAAGATTCCACTTGCTTAAAAATGTCAGCAACTGCCAACAAATCGATAAAAATCGCGCATTACAGGCCTAAGAAATCCATCCTTAACAGCACTGTCTTCAGTAAGACGCTCTTCTTTTTCCCCTCCAGTGACCCTTGCAGCTATCCCAGTTACTGGCTCCAGCATAGAGTTTTATACATTAATACAACGTTGTGGCACTGCCCTAAAGACGTCTCGTTTTGACTATGACGTCATATAACTCAACGGTGAGACTTCGGCCTTTGGTTTCAAGGGTCGTGGGTTCAATTTCCCGCTCAGGCAGGCTGAAAGTTTAGTCAAAAGGCAACGTAAATGGGCTTACGTCCGTATTTATTTAAAGATTTACACATTTTTTTTGGTATGTTACATTTATTAATTTAACGTAACGTAGTTAAACGTAACGTGATTTATTCAATTAACGTAAAGAAAATTAAATAAGCGTAGGAACGTGACAAGAAAAAAATCAAATTTCTAAACCGTGTGTTTGTAAATCATGGCTGAAAAAATATCTAGGCTTAAATTGTAAGATTATTTTAGCACTTCACGTCACTAATGGTTTTCACGCTACAAATGCTGCAAACATTAAAGTAGCCTAATAAATAAAAGCTTAATAATTTTTATAACAGACAAATTTTCAAAAGCATACAAACTTACACAACATTCCAACAATATGAAGATATTGATTTTTTTATTCTCATTCTTTTCACTGGTGGAAAGGTTTTAAAATTACTGGTTTAAAATGATTACACAAAATATTTTTATTTACAGACACAGAGAACTCGAATGAATAGAATTTTAACTTTACAGATTATTAGTATTAGTACGAACATCATGGCAAAATAAATTCTGTTACCAAATGAGAGCTCATACAATTCATGAATTCTCAGAAAAACCCATAAATCTATACAATTTTCGATATAAGTCCATCAGTTCGTCTGCATCAAATATGTTGAATTTTACACATTAGTGTGCCTGCAGAAAGTGAATAGACTAAATAATACTTGTTTTGTATCAGTGTCTTCAAAAATCACTAACTGCGCTGAGTGATGTTCTAGTAAACATGTTGGATATCTTTAGCACAAGTCATTACTAAAACAATAGGAATAGCTTTAATATTTTAAGTTCAGTTTAAAGGTTGAAGTTTAGAAACTAAAATTACTTTGTTCTATTAGTCATTTTTTTTCGTGTACAAACAGTATTTCAGTGTTCTGTGTCAGTACCGTTCTAATAAAATAATTCGCAAATCACAAGGTCTTAATAAATTAACAAATAAAGCCAACTTTTCGTGCCCTGTAATTTTATCGCAGCTACTCTAGGTGCAATTATAAAAGACTTTCAACAGAAGTAGGCAGCTTCGCTCTTCTAGGCTCTCTAGCATTTAAAACGTATTCTATGCTCGCACAAGATTGTATACGTCTTGGTTGTTGGTCGATGCCTGCAGTGTTGAAGTGATGGCTCTGTTCTATGATTTTAAGGCCACAAGTAAATATTCAATGCCTACGATGTAAGCTAGGGTGGGTTGAAAAAGATTTAGGGGGAAGGGTTTCCATTTTCAGTATTCTCTATTTTCTATTTCTATATTCTCTGTTTACGCATAAATTGTATGCTCAAGCATTTACGAACCTAACGGAATTTTTCACTAGTTTAAAATCGATAAATAGCACGTTTTAGGCATAACAAATCCGCTCGAACAACATTGACACCCTTCTTTTTTCCCTCCATGTTTGTACTGTGCCCCTTGTAGCTATCCCAATTACTGGCTCCAGCATAGAGTTATATATACGTTGTTATTATCACTGCTCTATAGTTCCGAGTAGTAACAGTAATGTATTTGGAAAGTCTAAAGCATTCCATGCGATGATTCCAATTTGACGGTACTTAGTACTTCAGTTTTACAATTTACCAACCTGTGCATCTTTGGTTGAAAGATTGGACAAGGCGACCTGCTCAACCCATAAAGAAAAATGGCAGCTTTCAAGCTACTGCACTTTCTCGATTCTTGAGGGACTTACTCTAGTATTATTGTATATAACTCTATGCTGGAGCCTTAATGAGTTAGCTGCAAGGGGCACTGCAGAGAGAAACAGAAGGGCGTCGTACTGAATCCGATGCTGTGAAGAGTGATTTCTTAGACCTAAAACGCGCGATTTTTGTTGTTGGAGAAAACAACGTTATTTTAAGCCTGAGAAATCCGTTCTTCCGTTGTTTTTCCCTCCATTTTTTGTAGTGCACCTTGTAGTTATGCCCTCCAAAACCCATACTGGTGCCAATATGGCGGCATATGTCACTGCTCTATAATAGGTCCCTCACGAATCGAGAAAAGGCAGTTGCTAGAAAGCAGCCATTTTTTTCGTGAGTGGAGCAGGTTGCCTTGTCCAATCTCTCAGCCGAAGAAGCACGGGTTGATAAATTGTGACAATGAAGTACTAAGTAACGACAAACTGGAATCATCGCATGCAATGCCTTAGACTTTCCAAATACATTACTGTTACGACTCGGGACTAAAGAGCAGTGATAATAACATTATATATATAACTCTATGCTGGAGCCAGTAATTGGGATAGCTACAAGGGGCACAGGATAAACACGGAGGGGAAAAAGAAGGGCGTGTTACTGATGGCAATGTTGATCGAGCGGATTTCTTATGCCTAGAACGTACGTTTGTGATATACCACAGAAGAATATTGAGAAGGTGTTGTAATATCTACAGATAAAATGCAGGTAATCAAAGACACGTGATTGTCGACTCTTGAATTACGATAGGTGCAGTAAAAACTTAAAAAAGCCACCCTCATTTTTGTGAACTTTAGAGTGGGATAATAATGATGTTGATCGTGGAGGAACAGTAGTACATACAACATGGTTGCATTTTAATTGTGGAATATCCAAAATCCGGATAATCTAATTGTAGAATATCTAACGCTAATTGTAGAATTATAGT
>JAHWFP010208878.1:0-18317 GCA_023313725.1 Lithobius niger | reverse complement strand
CACCTACGGACGGAAAGGAATTGTGGGGATATGAAAAAATTGTATTCTTTATAGTGTATAATAAAAGGAACGAAAAGTTTTCTTTCAAGAAAAAGAAAATGAATTCAAAATCATTGTTTATGTGTACGTATTGGGGAAATGTCTACACAACTCGTCAAGAATTGATTCATCATCGATCTGATCTTCAACCAGAGTGTTTACTCTTAAAAAGTGAGTTGAAAGACATTGAAGGTGAAGTAACTTTCAAGTTGTTGTCTCGATTCGGTAGACTGGTTCGAGCCAGGTGCGAAAAAAAAAGAAATCTTAGATTTATTGACACAAAAAGGCCACTACCCGTACGAGTACATGCAGTCTATGGATGTGTTTGAAGACAAGGAATTAATTCCTAAAACGGTGAAGGCATCACCAATGCAGAGTACGATCACGCAACATCAGGTTGGAAGTTGCTGAAGGAGAAGGTTTTTAAAAATTATCATCTCGTTTATCAGATGATCGATGTGTATCTTCTAGCCGACATTTTTCAGACTTTCAGAGAAACTTGCTCGGTCTATAATGGTGTAGATCCTTTCTACTACATGTAAACACCGGGATTTAATTGGGCAGCCGCGTTGAAAAAACCAAAGTTGAACGCGAACTGTTTACACACGGGGAAAGCATAACTTTATAATATCCGATATCAGGGGTGGAACAACTTTTGTATCGAAAAGGCACTCGATCGCCAACAACAAATACTTACCAGAAATCTACGACGAGAATGTACCTAGTCTGTATCTAGTAGATTTGGATGTCAACAACTTATACGGACAAGCCATGACGGAATTCCTTCCGTACGATCGATTTAGCTGGCTGACGAGCAAAGAAATTCTCGAATTTCGTTTGGCGTCGGATGAAAAAGATTTGGAATACGGCTATATATTTGGAAGTAGATTTGGACTACCCATCCGAACTACACAATGATCACAACAATTATCCTTTACTGCCGGAAAAGTTTAAAATATTGCTGAAATTCGTATCTCCCTTCATGAAAGAAATGGGAGGAAACGAGAAGATCATTTCTACTTCCAAACTATCGACCAACCTGCTCCCGAAGAAAAAACTACGTAGTTCATTACAGGAATTTACAATTCTACTTGAAATACAGTTTAATAATTATGAAAGGCATCCGCAGAATTCTAAAATTTCATTATAAGCAATAGCTAAAATCCTACATAGAATTTAACACCGAGAAACGTCAACTAGAGAAAAAAAAGACATTTTCAAATTGAAAAATAATTTGATATTCGAAAAAACCATAGAAAGCAAATCGGAGCGTTTATCCGTTAAATTGACCACGGATCCAAAAAAAATCTATAAAGTACAGCACTCTACCACACAAAGATTACTTAAAAATCCTCAACGATAATCTCGTACAGGTAAAATTGAAGCTGCGTTACGTCAAGTGCGACTTATCGACTTACATCGGTTTCTGCATTCTTGAACTTTCCAAAATTACGATGTACGAATTAATGCGTCCAAAATACGGAGACCATGCGCGTTTACTTTTCACAGACACCGACAGTTTGTTCTACGAGGTACAGACTGACGATTTTTATCGGGATATGGAAATTGAGCTAGAGAGATTCGACACCAGCAATTACAATCTGTCTCATCCTCTATAGAGCATAAAAACAAACAAGTCCTGGGGAAAATGAAAGATGAGATGGCCGGCATCTCGGTGAAAGAATTTGTAGGTATGAAAGCAAAAATGTACTCGTTTTTAGTAGGGGGGATAGCATTAGAAAGGCTAAAGGGATTAGTAAAGCGTTTATCCCAAAAGGTCTCTGCTACTGTTGTATGGTTAATTACGTTGATCTCTGTAGTGGGTTAAATGCCTAGTATTGAGGTTGAGGGCGTTTGACATTGCATGCTATTGTTATGCATGGTAGTGTATTGTTGACGGGGTTTATCCTTCTTCTGAAAAATGTTATGGCGTAATGGGGAAGAAGCAGTTAATCACAAAACTGTAGATTTCTCCAAGAAATATTTCACGGCATTGCTGCATTAAAGCTGAGTGAAGTTTGCAGTACATCATCCTCTGCCTTCCATCATTCCTCTCAACACAGCAGCCACAAAGACTACAAAAAACACTATTTTAAAAAACATCATCGAAAGCCACGTGGAGAAGCATTTAAATTAAGGATCATCAGCTCGCCACGGTTGAAATTTCGAAATCATCCACTATCTGCTATTGGATAGTGTTGGATACCGTACCGTGTTGGATAATGGAATATATACGTTAGCGCACCGCCAGTACAGAACCGGCATACAGCATGATTTTGTAGACGACATAATCGATTCGATGGAGGATGAAGAAGCTGAAAAGCGTGCTTCGCTGGTGAAAGATGAGGAGGAAGAAGCTTCTATCTGTGAAATATCGAGACGAAGCGAAGAGGAAAAAATAGTGGCTAATACGAGGAAAAGAGCCGCTGCTTTTCATAAGAAATGTGCGACAGAAACTGTCGAACAGAAAAAATCAAGGTTGTTTAAAATGGCCGCTGCTTTTCGCAAGAAATGTACTACAGAAACTGCTGAACAGAGAAGAGATAGGTTGGGGAAAAAGGCCGCTGCTGAAATAAGAAGAAAATTTATGTAATAAACTTGATTATGGGTCTAAAAAAATGCGGGAAAAAATGCCGTATCGAACCGGTACGGCATTTTTCTACATTTTATTAGACCCATAAAGGGTTGTATGGACATTTTTTACCACATCTATTTAGACGGAGGGCTACCGGATGGGTTGTGAGCCATTAACTACGAGCCTAAGCATAGGGAAGATAAAAACATGTTGGAACAACTGTATGTCTAATTTGGTCTTTTAATTAACACCTGAAGGTTCTGAGTGTGCAACATTCTACAGAACCCACCCACGGTATTCATACCAACTGTTTCAAACTAAGGGCATTCCAAACAGGTACAACATGCACCGCAAAAAAGTACTTCCTACAGTCCCGATTGGATAGCCTGAACTGCCAGTTTCCAAGGATGGCCCCGAGTATAGTGGGTACATGGCGCTGGATCAAAAAAAGGTAGGTCAATGGAAACAAGTCCTCGCAGGATCTTATACATCAATATAGGGTCAAACCTAAGCCTGCGTAATTGGAGCAAGTCAAGACCTGATTTAGCAAGACGCTCAACATGATTTAATTCTCGGAAGCCAGGTACTCAATTGGTGAACCTTCTCTGAATAGATTCAATCAAATCAATATCCTTCACCAGATATGGTGACCAGGCAGGTGTAGCGTACTCAAGCAAACGGCCAAATTTTAGTGCTAGAACTACCAGAGGTGAAACATTTATTTAACACCGCTAACCTGTGGAATGCTGCAGTGCTTACCTTCTGACAGTGCACGGACATCATTAAATCGTGTGAAAACCAGACTCCCAATGTCCTATCTCGTCAATAGCAGATAGATTTATGCCATGTAGGGTGTATTGGCATCCGCAGTTTGAATTTCGCACCGGAAATGAAAGAAATTTGTTTAGCGAGGGTGGCAATTGCCATGTGTCCAACCAGTGTGCTACATTGACAATTTCCTGACCAACAGTTGAAGCGCAAGACATGGAGCAATTTTAGACCCCAACCTTCAGATCATCAGCAAACTTATAGCCAAAGTTCCCAGAGTTTTCAAGATTAAGGTCATTAATATAGATCACAAACATAAATGGGCCGAGCACAGATCCCTGGGGAACCCCACTAAGTGTCTTTACACTGCAAGACAGGGAATATCCTATTCGAACTCTTTGAGAACGGTGTGCCAGAAAGGATTACAGCCAATTTAACAGAGGACTCTAAATCCCACAGTTGTCTATTTTAAGCAGAAGTTTGCGATGCACCACCGACTCGAAAGCCTTTGTAAAGTCAAAATTGATGTTATCACAAGGAACCCCAACATCAAGTGCGGATGTCCAACGATCAAGAACCAAAAGAAGCTGGTGTGTAGCAGATCTCTTTGGAATAAAGCCAAATTGATCTGGTCTAATAATACAGTGCATGCCACAGAACCACAATAATTTCTCACGAATAATAGTCTCCATGACCTAATAAGCGACACATGTCAGTGATATTGGTCGGTAGTTTAAAGGATCCGATGGGGAGCCCTTCTTAAAAACAGGAACCACTACCGCTGTACTCCAAACCCAGGGGATTTTTCTCAGCTTAAAAGAAAGAGTGAATAGTTTGGCCAGTGGATTCCCAATCTCGTTTACGATTTGCTTAAAAAAGGTAAGCTGAGAAACTATCTGGCCCACATGAATAGCTTGATTTAAGACCATTAACGACATGGATGTCTCTTGAGCAAGGGCATTCCATCCAAGAGCATTCATCCAGACACCCATCATGTTGTGGAGATGGCACACACTGGTTTCCGTCATCCAAGATCCCATTTGTTGCAAAACATTTGCTTAGATCCTCGGCTTTGCTGCGATCATATGTGACATAATCATACAAAACTTTGTAAAGAGGAAGGGAACGTGCAGTTTTAGCTTTCGATCTATAAAATGCAAAGAGGGCTGCTGGCCTTCCCGCACGAATAGCCCTCACCTCAGTATATCGATACCACGATTTGACACCATCTGAATAAAGCTTCCGCTGTACATCATATGCCCGGAGTGTCTTGGGACATGGATTGACCTTATATCTCCTCCACAACTTTAATTTAAGCCGTCCCAACTTTGCAATTGAGCGTGGCAACTCTTTAATTCCAACTCCTGCTTTCTCTTGAACAGGTTTACGACACATTTCAATGTGGTTTTCTAAAATGCTCTGGAAACACGCCCACACCTGGTCAATATTGGGGAACACCAAGAAAATAAGTTCATCCCAACGGATACCTGCGAGTGAGAACCGGAGCTTGTTGTATTCAAGGGCTTTGTAATGAGACGGCTCCTCTTTTATACCAAGAGGATGCAATCACATCTGCGTGTAGTTTACCCTAAAGTGAACCACACAGTGGTCACTCTTCCCAAAGTGAGAGCTAACCGACAGATCATAGATATGTCTATATAACGGTAGGAAGTGGGGGTTCAACGGTTGCTAATGTTATCGGTCCAACTATTAAATTTTGAATCATACCCCTTCCACATGGAAAAGAAGAGCATTTTCCCGTCTTTTCCTTTCTTCTTACATAGTACTTTTTCTACTAAAAACAAGCCCGGAACGAATGTTTTTTGAATTTCCAGTCCGTAGAAGCCCCCCAGAATGGGTTTGCCCGATTCACCTTTTAAAAGATAAGTTAGCCTACCGGATCAGTTTTTTAACTTTGCAAATCGTGAAAACTTCGTTGGTAAAATTTTGGAGATACCCTTTATCGATAATATTTTTGACTTAAGAAATTCTGACTTTATCTCCTACTATAAACATTGTTTTTTTAGACAGTCCTTTAGGTTTTGCTCGTCTCAGCAACGGTTCATGCTGCCTGGTTATTCCCTCGGTTTCAATTTAGTAGTAGAATGGACTGTGTCGTTGTACTGTGAAACTAACTCGTCGATAATACCTACCTATTTATAACTTCCCAACCCAGCGAATCTTTTCCACATCCGAGTTTTCATGGTTCTGTTGAATCGTTCTACCACACTTGCCTACATGTTGATGTTGTGATGCTTAAGGAGTACTTTGAAGTCTTTATTGTAGAACTCACTACCTAAATCGATTTGTACTGTCAGTAACGTCTATGCTGGATTTAGATTAAAGGGGAATAGCCCAAGCAAACTTGGACACGACATTAATTTAGGTTAATGGGTAGTTAATTAAGTTTAGCGTAAGGAATCATTTCCACCAAGTCAGTCTGCCATAGATCGTTCAAGCCCAGTACAATCACTTTCTGTATCGGAAAATTTTTTCGCGCTGCTTTGTGAAGTTCTTTTACGAGTTGGTCCATTTTTTTAAATTTCCCATTCAGAATCTTAGTTTTGTTTTCTTGATCTTTTTAACAATCGAAGCGGGTAGTTTCTCTCGCCATGTCAGAGAAGGATGGTCTCTCACTCTTTGAGCTTAGGAAGCGAGAACTTCATTGGAGACGTGCCGATCTTTTAAATCCAAGCGCTCGGAGTAAGTTATATCGTGTTCTTTGCATGCTTCGTCTAATTGATTAATCCCAGGAACTCCTCGAGCCAATCTTTCCAACTTGGTTCATGGACCGCAGTATTGGTAGCCGGGCAAATGCAGTTCGAGCGCTAACGTATCTATGATTTTATTTACGATTCCTTTCAGAGGTTTGATAAAGGAAGCTCTTTTTGTTCCACATACATCTCATAATACAACTTTCATTTGTCTGTTATTTTTATCGGTTATAATAACGGACGGCTCGAGGCCATTAGCTGTCAGACGCTTACATTTGACGCAGGAACTCATCTCGATATTTTTTCGGTTCTTTTCGTTTTATACGTAATTATTTTTAGTACAAACCTAAATTTTGATAAGCCACCTTTTTCTCCCACGCAGTTATGATTTGTCTTTGCTGTATTTCTGATAAAATTTCGACCATCTCGTTTCTATGTCCGTCGTGACCGGCCGATGTAGACTCGTACAAAAGCCTGAGTCTCTTTATCAAGTTGTTAGGGTCGTCATATTATTTATAATCTACTCTGCTACCCGCCTTTTTAACCATGCCACCCCCCCCCTTTTCCTTGATTTTTTCATATCCTCCCAAATCTGACAAACCATCGTTACGTACTTGGTGCTATGGTTAGATTTGGGTTTACGAGTTTTTGATTCGTTGTTGATAAAAATGGCATCAATATTTTGTAACATTTTCGCGTAAGCTGCTTTAACTTCTGGTGAGTAGGAGGATTTTTTTAACTCTTTAGAAACTAGCAAACTCCAAAGCCCGCGTCTCCCCGTATACTGCTTCCCTCGACAGTAATGTCATTTTCAACAATTTTAACCAGTTTATTCACCATGGTCAGCTCGCCTTTTTTCGTGTCGTACTGAAGTCCGAATACCGAATCAGTTTCCTTGGGATTTTCGAAAAATGTTGTCAACAAATATGCAGCCGTTGGTCCGATATTATGACAGGGTAACAAACTAGCGGGGGACCGGAGAGTCGGTATGTGGGGAATCTCCGGGGGAATATGAATGCGTTTACCTTGCACCGCGGAATAGAGGAGGTTACATTAGGGCCGGTGCTCATAGTAGCGTATTTAGTTTTGGCCTCGGGAGATATTTGCATTATCGGAGGACTTGAATATTCAGCGAGACTAAAACTGGGATTCTCACTAGGAGTAGCGACAACGAAAGGAGTCAACGATAAATCCGTTTCATAGTCATCCTCGTCACTTTCTACCTCTTTATAAGCTTTAATCGGGTAGTTTGCGTGGATAGTGTTTTTAATCGGGATAGTTTGCATGGCAAGAGTGTTTTTAATTGGTGCAGTTTGCTTGGCTACACCTAGGACCGGTGTTGGTTTCAGGGTGCTTACTACTTGTTAAAAAAATATTTTAGCGATTCTTCTTGCTCTCTCTCAATCAAACGTCGATTTAAAAACTTTTTAGTTAAGCGTCTTCAGAGTTTTGCGATTTATCGTTTTGTTTCCTTTCTTTTGTTTAATAGGAAAAAGCGAAAGTTTTTATCTTCCCTCGTTTAACTATTTGTGAATAGATAAAAACCCGTAAGGCTTTTCCCAGCATGTTCTACACAACGTTTTAAAGTCCGAAAATTCCATGTCGGGATCAACGTGATTTTCGTAAACGTGTTTCAAATTTAACTCATCCATGGGGAACAGGATTAATAAATTTGCGCTCTCTCTGACCACTTGTTTAGGAATTGTCGTGTAGGATTGACTGCAATAAAAATATTGGCTTTTGAATGACGTCCTTGAGCATAGTAACGTTCGATTTTTTTAGTTTGTACAAAAGGCAAAAGAATCAGGTTTCGAAATTTTGGGTCTAGTTCTACTAGCGGAATTAAATGCTTGATAATCTTGAAAAAATGCTACATTTGTCATATTTTTTTCCTCAATTTTGCTAAATACTACCTGCAAAGCTTTGTACTTTGGTTGACATAAAGTTTTACTGTAAATAAATAATAGATCGATGTCAGCCATCTTTCATTACAGATGAAATTAAATAGTAAGTTAGTTTTTCAACAATTCGAGGGGCCTATAATTAGACATCTGATATTCGAAGGTAGGAACGGATGATTTTTAGGTTCTTTCTTAGGTACAAAAAAGTCGTAGTTTTTAATTTCCATCAAGGTTTTTTATTTACGTATTTTTTTGTTTACAAAGATACCAAACCCATAAAATCTTAGTCAATAAATTTCTCGGAAGTATCGGAATGAGCTACTCCAAAATCTACACTGCACTATAATTTTACGTTGCTGGGAGACTCGTTGGTGACGTACACCGCAGTAATTTTCCCGGTGACTTCTGTCAGATGTAAAAAGTTGAAAGATGGCAAGTTAAACCAAGGTTTGTCAATAACATTTTCACTAAGTTTTCGATTAGTTTTGTGAATACTCTTGTACACCCAAGTTCTAACACAAAGTGGTTTGTGTCTGTTACCCTCGTTTGCCTTTTCGCAAGAGGAGTAACAGGACGAAGCCGAATGCACATAATTGGGATAATTGAACGTGGTCAAAGACACAGGTTTTTGATCGTCAAAATCGATATCTAGTTTCGTACAGATGTACCGTTTAAGATTTTTCAACAGTTTTTGAGTTTCCGAGTTGCTAGGTGAAATCTATCCTTTATATTTTGATTTTTTTTGTCCGAAACGGGAGTCCCCGAACCCTTTAAATCCTTAAATTTTACGAAAGGATAAAAGGAAAACTTTACACCGTTTTTAATCTTTGTACCATTTTAAATTATAACTTCCAGCAAGTTTTTTTTGCAAGAGATTGGAAAGATTGGTTTGCCAGGATGGTTGAGAAAGTTTGAGCTATTTCTTTTATTATATATGTGAAATAATTTTTATTATCGCCACGTTTCGAAAGTTTAAAAAAGAATCTTGGTCAACAAATTTGGACAACTGTTGAAAAGGGCGAGAGAGTATGATTCGATCGGAGTCGGTCCGAGAGGTGAGCCAGGATTTGGATATGTTTTAACCCCGAAAACAACTGCAATGTGCAAAGCAAGCGGTTAACTAAAGTAGGAGCCGCTATCAAACCCGAAGATGCCATCAATTATTCTCAGATCAGTACTCTGACAATGAACATTCAGAAATTTAAAACTGACTTGCCTCCATCCATTACACTTCTCTCCGACGAATTGGCTTCCGCCATTTCTATCATCGAAAAAAAACATGTTGTACGTATACGGGGCTGACGGAAATTTTTACGCGAAGAAAAAGCAAATTAAGGATGTGGCTTTCCCCGGCATGCTGCAGACGCAGCAACAAAAGTCTACGTTGACCGGAATTGCCTATTACAGGATGATCAAAAAGTATACTTCAATGCAACGAACAAATCAGTGTACGAAAATTGTTTCATGATAATCAGTTTCTGCATGAAAAACCCTTTGCATAAAGAAGTCGACTGGTTCGTTAATTCTGGATCTATCACGAACTAGATAAGTACAACTTCTGGTTTAATTCGTAAAGCAATTTTATTCTGCAAACGATCCGTGTGTAGAAGTCGTTGCTAAATGTATAGCGGTTACGGAAGACGTTTATTTCTACTTAGATTTGCACGTCACTTTTCAATAGTTTCATCCTGTCTGAAACTGCTTCGTAATTACGAGCCTTAGAGAAGGCGCTAGGGAAAAATAAACAAAAGTGCCTGCACCAAATCAGGTCAAAGTTTTGCACGCGTTCGTAATTATATTTAATTCCTTCCCCCAAGTAGTTACAGACCGGGGAGGACCCATGTTTCCGAAACTATGGAAATAATAGGGCTCGCCAGAAATGGTAGAATAGGCTACCCAGTGACTTCCCTCTCCGTCGTGGAAATCTTCCCAGTTTACTCCTCCATCTTCACCAGTAGGCTTAAGTTTTAAAGGAAAAGTGTCTTTACTAAAAGTACCTCTAAATGTATGAATTTTCATTACTCTACCAATCAGTTTAAATCATGGTTCATTAAAGGTTTATCAAAGTCTATTAAACCCTGGGTGGTCTTAAGTAAAGACCTTTGCCACGGGGCAATTATTTTGACTTCGTTTCTTGTTTAGTTTATTTTCTTCGAGCAGGAACCTTCCACTTGCTTATGATTTAGCACGAGTTCAGTTAGAATTTTTGCGTTGTTTGGTGCTTTTTTTTACGGTACTACCCCCGCGGTCCCTCCAGCCAACCCACCAATTCCGGCTAAAATGGGATCTAGCATCGTCAATGACAAAAAGCCACCTTTCTTTTTTCGCGGTCTGGTTTTGAGCGCCATATCTTTTTTATTAATAAACAACTTCAACTTTGCCTCTATCCGACTTTAGATTCATTTTCCTATCGCCAATGAGCAGAGCGTGACAGACAGTGTTAGCCGGAACAGCTGCTCTAAACTTCAGTTTAATTTGTACATCCTCGATTCTGGATTGCAGCCTCTCGAACTGTTTGGAGCAATCCAACACAACGAGTGGATAGGCTTTCTTGAACTGAAGCAAGTCGAAACTCAAATCGTTGGTGTTGTAAACAGCTACCTAAATTGCTGTGCCATTCTTTACAAGCCGGCGTACTCTCCAGTAACAAAATTAGTATTCAGATCGAGAAACGGATGTCTTTCAGAATTTAGAGTCACGTGAGCGTCTTGCAAACTACAGTGGTTGAAAACGGCCGGATTTGTACCTAAAGCGTCCTGTCTGTTTGTTTGAGAAGCTAGAGCTATCCACCTAGGTTTTTCAACCGCGGAAATAGTAAGTATGCCTCAGGTGAAGTTGGTACTTTGAAGGAGCTCGCAGCTATCGTAATACCAGTGTCTATATCCTAAATACACCGTAGTTCCGTTGTCTATGAGATTGTAAGGTTTACGTTTTTGCTCGTCCGATGTGGTAACGTGGGGGATGAGCCAAGAAATACTACTGAGAACAACTTTACCATTGGCCACGGCTGCAGCTTTGAAGATGGCATTCGTATCGCTGGTCCTCATGCAAGTGAGCACATCTTTAGTTCCATAAATTAGCTTGTCGTATTTTTCGAAAAATTCCATGATGTGTTTCAAGGGAATGGAGAATGTAAAACTTCCTTTGGGAATTGTTTCAACAATGATGGATGCATGCCGCTGTTTGAAACCCAAAGTTGTCCGTTAGATCAGCAGCAACACAAAACTGCACTATCCAATGCCCAGCACTAAACGTGAAATGCCGGCAGTTCTGCCAATCCGTAAGATTATTAGGGTACCGAATCCGGGAAAATTTAACTCGTCTACTTGTTTATCACCGAGATGGTATTTGATATTAGAAAACAGGAACATGGGAACATTATTATTCAACGTCGCTGCAGCAACATTGGCATAAGCCGAGTCAACGTGCTTCAGCAAGCAATCTGCCTTTAATCAAGAGGTAACTGTCGGCAATGAGCAGAAATAAATCTTGGTTTTCCACGTGTATTCAAATTTCAGAATTTACGTTGTTAAGATTCATACCAACAATGGGATTATTTTCGTGATTGGTGTAAGTTTCGATGGACGAGTGGTACAATAAAGTTTCATCGATTTTTAAATAGTCTTCTACAATGCCCATTTTTTAGCCGCTGTAATAAACTTGATGCAAGCTTTGCTTCTAGGCATTAAACTGCTTGTGTTGTTATTAAAATTTTTATTATTAAAGTTACGAAAGAATCCTTTTCTTTATTCCAAACACGAGCATCTTGTTCTGTTTTTAATTTTTTAGATTTTAAGGGAAGTCGTACCGTGAGGGTCTCGTCATTCAAATTCAACGGCTCGCTGGTCTGAGATATAAGCCACACTCTTATACTTCTGATTAAGTTCATAGTAATAGGTAATGTGGTGTCGTTACTTGTGACACCTTACTCATCTGATTAAATGACTTGTAATTATCTATTTAACCCCTGCACACTGGAAATAAAGTTGTCTCTCCAGTGGTAGCTTACACCCAAGTTGTTTGTCTTATTACTTATGCCGTAGGTTGAACCCGCGCAGTTGCAGGACCCAATTCCAACATATGCTACAGTTGGCAACGAGAGGATACTATGGTTTAAGTTTAAATTGTAAAGCTAAATATCATAGGTCTTCAACCTCATCTGTGCCCCAAATTTATGCAGTGGCAACCCGGACCACTGCACTGTGACTGAGGTTGGCGCTAATGACCAAGCTGTCGACGCGCCATTAAGCCTCATTCACCCCCCCCCCCAAATTTATGGTAAGTGGCACAATCTATTTCATGTTGGTAATGAAAATTTGTGCTCTGGAAGCCTATCAGATTTTAGTTTTTTTTCCAAAATGTGTAATTTTGTTGTGGCAGAGCTGATAAGTGGTACGAAATGATAATAGTTAAATTTAGTACTTTAACTAGCTAGAACTGGAGTGGGAATTGAATTTATTAAGGTTAATTTTGCAAAGGTAGTGTTCTAGGGCAATGCACTGGCGTGTCACACAGGCATTACCATAAACCTGAAGGAACGAAAAATGTGCTGCTAAATTAACTCTAGTAGATTTGATAGTGCATATCCATAATCAGGTTGGTTTTGTGCCAGTGTTAAATTTAGCACCGTAGGGTTTATGTTTAAACTAAGTGAAATCTGGTCTGTTCTGAGGCTTAGGCCAGTAGTGTTGTTATGTAAAACGTTGCTTAGAGTATGAGTGTCTAAACATTTATAAAGCCTAGTCCCTTTAGATTAATTTGTAAGCGGTTGATTTATACAACTAGGTAGGCTACAGTTAAGCTAGTTTATTTTAAATAGCAACCTGTAATCTCGAGAGCTCCATGCTTAATCTTGCAAATTAAGTAGGATTGTAGTTAAATAATTTTTTTGTTTAACTTGTAAGGCTGATGCCAACGACAGATGGCATTTTGCAAAAAATCTGCAGTTACATTTAATGAATAATACTGTAGTGAGCGCTAGCGCTGTAATTGAACCTAATTTAAATTTGGATTTTAACTAGTGGTCCTGAAAGTATAGTAGAAATGGCGTCTTCTAAAAACACTGGTTTGTTTAGCGAATTCGATTGTGAAACTGATACATGGGAAAAATGTTCCAATCGGAATAGTTATTTTTTCAAAGCAAAAGAAATAGCTGCAACTAAGCAAGTAAATTTCTTAATGCCTTCTGTAGGCCAAAAGATATTTTACCGCATTCTAAATATTTTTCCACCTGACCTTCCCGATTCAATGTCTTTTGACGAATTAGTGAATTTTGACTCTTTCAAACCAGTGCTCTCAGTGGTTTCTGAAAGAATCAAGTTTTTCCGTAGGTCGCAGAAATCTGATGAGATCATTGGTGAATATTTAGTCGCTTTAAAACTTATGACTAAATATTGTGATTTTAACAAAATCACTGATATTAACAGTGAGATGATAAGTGACCGACTTATTGGAGGAATTTATTCAGAGGTTATTCAGCGTGAATTGTTGAAAACGACCCTGAATTTGAAGGATACTAAATCCCTGGCATTATCACTAGAATCTGCTGAAACTGATCATAATGTTCTAAGAAGTCACTCTAGGTCAGTTAATTACTTACCAAAAAAACCAGTTAAGAACCAGAATAAGCCTAAATCTTCTAAAGATTTTATCTGCTATTGTTGTGGTAATTCTGGCTACGTAAAAACCCAGTGCGTATACCGTGACTATACTTGTGGCAGATGCCATACCGTTGGCCACTTAAAAGCAGTGTGTAGGAAAAGCAGTAGTCATACTAATAGAACTACCAAGTCATATGAGCATTGTAAGCCTAGTACTAGCACGAATTTTAAGGCTAGCCTTAAAGATAAACAGAAGTATAGCTACATGAAACGAATTCACAAACTGGAACGTGAATCTGACAGTGAGTCTGAAAATGACGGAAATGTTGTGACCAAAAATTCTGTGTCTGGTTCAGAAACTGACAGTGAATCTGAAAACGATTATTTAGTGTTAAAAAACAACAATTTTGGAATTGGCCAGGCTGCGGACCAGATTTCAATCCCCCTTCAAACCAATAAAATAATCGTAGTTGTTAATTCTATGAAAATCCATAAGTAGAAAATGTCAGTCTGCCTAAATGGTGTCAATGTTGAAATGGAACTTGATCCCATTATTCTTATTGAGAGGCATCAGAAATATTTTATGTATTGAAGCTTAAAGCTCAGTCCGTATTCTATACACTTATACACAGACGGAATTGCCAACACGATTTACACTGTAAGTCTGAAGGTTGAAGTTAAAGGTCAAATTGAACAATTGATGCTTTAGTTTCCAAACTTTATAAACCTGCTTTAATGGGAAAGGATTGGCTTTCAATTTTTTCCGTTGATTTCCATCCATTTTATGACCTGCAAACGAAAGTTAAACCTTAGAAAGGTGTAAAGAAAATTAAAACTACTATTACACCAGTTGACACTTCAGAAATAATAAAGGGTTTCTCTGAGCTATTTAGTGAAGGTATGGGTAAATTTAGGAACTACAAAGCTAAGATTCATTTACACCTGATGCAAAGCTTGTGTACTGTCGTGTAAGACCAGTTCTGTTAGCACTTAAAGAAAGGGTTAACCAAGAAATTCGCAGGTTGGTTGTACTTGGAATTCTAGAGCCTTTGGAGACCTCTCAGTAGTCTATTCCCATAGTCATAGTTCATAAACCAGATGGTCAAATCCGGGTGATAGGTGATTACAAGACCATCGTGAACCCTCAACTGTAAGTTGACCACTATCCGATCCCCACAGCCGCTGTATTATTTAGCGATTTAGCAGGCAGTGACACTTTCTCCCTTATCGACCTTAAGGATGCCTTTCTGCAGATTGAACTCGATAAAGAGTCACAAGAGTTTTTTAGGTTTTGTAAACCATTACTCAAAGTACTTACCACACCTTGCTCATATTCTGTCAGCAGTAACTCGTTTGTTAATCTCAAGTGTGAAGTGGATATGGGGCAGAATGTGACCAAGCTGTGAGTAAAGTGAAAGAACTCTTTACGAAATGGAAAGTTTTAGTTCATTACGATCCAAATTAAAACTGAAGCTCGTTTGTGTTAGGTCACCTTACGGAATTGGGGCGTGCCTGATGCATGTCATGAAAAATGGCGAATCACGTCCTATAGCATTCGCCTCACGAAAGCTAACCCAAGCCGAACAGGGCTATAGTCATTTTGGTAGAGAGGATCTCAGTGTGGCTTTGGGAATGAAGCGATTTCATGAGTTTTTTTCGGTCAGCGATTCATATTGCAGTCTAATCAGAAGGCTTTAATATGGATTTTTGGCCCTAAAAAGGGTATTACACAAATGGCTGCAGCTAGTGTTCAACGTTGGGCAGTTATGCTAAATGCATACCATTACAAGTTGGAACACATTCCCGGCAAATTAAACCTAACTGCCGACGCGTAGTCTAGCATTCCCCTACCAAATACTACGGAGTTTGAAGAAGCCGATGACCAGTATAACGTTCTTGCTATTGAAACTGTTTCTAATTTGGCAATTTTAAACGAGACATTAGTTTTCGAGAGCAAACACGATAAAATATTGTCCAAAGTTTATCGTTACGTGAATCATGGCTGCCTAGAAACGTGCGAAAACCCTGACCTGTTACCGTATTATTGCTTCACACGTCGTACTGAAATCTCTATCGAAACCAAAACTCTATTTTGGGGGCACAGGAACCTGGTGCCTACTGCCTTAAGAAAACAAATCTTAAAAGATTTACATAGTGCACACCTTGGAATACTGAAACTGAAAGGTTTGGCTAGGCATAAGGTGTGGTGGCCTAAAATAGGCCCAAACAAAGAAAATAAAGTAAAGTGTTGCCAAAATTGTCAAGAGTATAAAGACACTCAAACAGCTGAGCCTAAACATACACGGGAATATCCCCTAAAGCCAAATGCTAGGATACACGCGGATTTCCTTGGCCCAATGGATAATTATATGTTTTTTATCGTAGTAGATGCACATTCTAAAATCTCATTCGTGCACAAAATGAAATCTACTAGGCCTGCATGAGTTATCGGTGTGTTAAATAACCACATTGCCTAATACGGCTTAATGGACAGCTTAGTAACAGATATTGCTGCACAATTTATGTCCAATGAACTCCAAACCTGGCTAAAAACTAATGGTATATGACACTTGACCGGGCCTAGTTTTGCACCTTGGACCAAAGGTTTAGCGGAGGTCTATGTTATGAATTTTGAGAGGGTTTATAAGGCAGCCAGGCGTCAAGGATTCACGATTCAGGAGAGCATAAATTCTTACTTGTTTTTGCTCGAATTACTATCTCCGCTACTACACAAGCTACAGCCGGTAAATTGTATTTTAACCGAGAGTTGAAATATCGAATGGATTTGCTTTATCCCGATCATGCCACAGCTGTTCGCCGAAAACAGTTAAAACAAATTGAAAGGACAAAACACCGTGCGTTGAAATTATATCAAATTGGCAACACTGTTTGGTACCGTGACTTTAGCGTATCGAATTCTAGGTTATGGTCTGCTGGCATAGTACATAAATTAGTGAAACACCAATCCTATATTATCGTTGACACTAACGGTAATGAAAATTGCAAACACTACGAACAATTAAGACCACGTACCGTTGAGAATTGTGCCGAGCAGTCACGAAAGTGAATTCGCAAAGCAAAAAACCGACAACTCCAGCGTGAATACTAATGAGCGAGAACACGTTGTTTCCGAACTACACTCAAAATCAAAACATCGCATGTCTTTTAGCGGCAGATGTCATGCGAATAAAGGTTCCATTGACTCAATTCCTTCGAAAAATCTCTAGTCCAATCACGACGATCTTTGCCTGTTGCCAACAGCCGACAATCACCAATCAAAGATCAGCTAAATCACCTGAGAATTTACGAAACAAGCTGCAAGGTGTCAGCTCTATAGCTTTGGATACATCCTCAACAAGCTCAATTGATGTGTCCGACAAGGCAATTTAGTACCATTGGCTGATGATAACAGTGCCCCTATCAAGGAAATTGTACAGCTATAAAGGTCATCGCCTCAATTATTTGTAATGGCACAATGCGACGATCAATCAAGAACTCCAAAACGTGAGGGAAATATAAATACTCATAAACGTAAAATTGTGCCATCACCCCCGCACTGTGATGAAGCAACACAATTTGAGAAAACTAATGAAAAGCCACGTCCTAAAAGATTAAGTAAAGTTCCAGACAAGCTGAATCTTTAGTATTTTAAATTAAATATTTAACAGGTGTTGCTACTACTTCTTCGTTTTTTTGTTCGTAAACTAGTTATCTGTAAAATCGACGAGATTTTTTTAAAACTGTGCGGTTAACGCTAAAATGTAAAAATGTAACAATATTTCCGCATCGGAACCAATGCTGAGAGGGTCTATCAGCAAGCACTCCGGAGAATTATCTAACCAAATTAACTACATCTGCCCCAGTTCTGGATAACAGATGTTCGACAGCTGCCTTGTAGCATTGTAGCTGCATTGTTGCTGAAAAATAAAAAATTAATGAAAAAACTAGCTACTTTTCTCATTAAGTGTTAGAAATAAAAAAAAAGCAATTTAACTGGTTCCGAGAGTAAATTTCAAACTGGCAAACGTTTTTCAGTCAGTTTTCCATGTTTAATTTTTTGTTTAATCATGTTGAAACAAGAATGAAATCCTGAGTTTATGATTTTGAAACAGCTTTCCAAAAGTGTTTAGTTTTTTCTTTGAAATCGCAAACTTCTGTATACTTTTTTAATTAGACAGTGCACTAAAAAATATATCTTGCCTAACACATACTTTTATTTTTCAGCTAGGCTACAATTTTTTCCATGCCGTCTATTGCGGTGTCGTTACTTGTGGCAACACAATGGCTGCTTTCAATTTAGGTTCCCAATTGTAAACCCTCCAGCTTCCCATAATCAATCCGCAAGGTTAGCTAGGTAATATTATACATTGTAATTAAAATTTACTCCATACTTCCTGTCACCTGACTCATCTGATTACATGACTTGTAATTATCTATTTAACCCCTGCACAAGGATGTAAAGTTGTCTCTCTAGTGGTACCTCACAGCCAAGTTGTTTGTCTTATTACTTATGCCATAGGTTGAACCCACGCAGTTGTAGGACCCAATTCCTACATACACTACAGGTAAATAGATTAAATTATGGGGGATTCTATGATTTTAAAATCTGGAGGTGAATTTGGATAAAACTAATATAAAGTGGGTTGAGTGTCACCATTTACGTAAGAATTTCCAATGATGTCAAAGTGCACAAAAATTGTGTTTATATGTATTATTTCGA
>JAHWFP010208875.1:0-21559 GCA_023313725.1 Lithobius niger | reverse complement strand
GACCCCTTGACCAAAAATGTTACCGGTTCCAAGCTGAGTGACGTCATGAAAATGTACTCACTTTATTGATTCTGCCTGCCAGATTTCCTCTCTTACTTTTGGTACTAGGTGGAAACGTTACATTAGTAACCTCTGCTGGTAACGTTTCATAAGTGGAGTGTCTTTTTGTAAAAGTGTAACGCAGACCTATCACTTCAGAATTATTTCGTTTGGCTTTGTTTTGATGATATTGCTTTAGTTAAGTTTAGTCTGTTTCATGTTAATGAATTAGCATTTTGGCCAAAGTCGGTATTGTTGCTTGATAAGTTATACGCAATTTAATCCATTAGTGATTATCGGAGGGGAATGTTGGAGACGGCATGTGCATGTATTAACCACGGATAGTCATTGTTGTCATTTGTTGTTTTGTTGGACCAGTCGGTTATTATGTTGTCGACCGAGGGTGAAACGTAGGTTGCCACGTCTGGCTAACCTGGGCCCTGGGAAGAATAAAAACCGTATTGAAGTTCACTGGCTGCTCCCATCCTTTCAACTCTTCACGGACACCTCTGGTTCAACTCCATCATCTTTGCTACAATAAAAACGTTAAAGTACCGGTATTTAACCCCTTCCCTAAGACTTTTGTGTTAAAAAATATTCAAACATATTTAGGAAATGTCAGGTCAAATAAAAAAAACTATAACAAGATACTAATTCCAGAAATAATACCGATTTAATAAAAGTTTAGAATTTTTTCAGCAAATAATATCATAAATTATTTTGTAGCACATAGAGTGGACACCAAAGATTGTACGAGGATTACTTTTTAGAAGTGGGCAAATAAGTAAAATGTCGACAAAATACAGAACATCTTTTTTTAATCCTGTTTTTATGATCCATGTAAGGTAGTCTGGGGAAGCAGGTACACCTCCTGCACATCTATTCGGCCCAGGCACGCAGCATCACGCAGACTTGTTCTTATTTTAGAACAAATTCTGTATTCATGGATAATTAATTAATTCGAACGTTTTAATTTAAAGGGCAATTACATCCATTTTGACATGCATGTTGGATCACTTACACAATAACTAAACACAAGAATTGCGGTAAGAATACGTTACGTACGTCGATATAACAGTTTAATTACTGCATCACCAAAACACGACACGGAGGTCGCCATTGTTTTGCTGGAACGCGTAGAAATTAATGTTGACAGACGGATCTCTTCGGTTTCGACTTGCAGCCGATTGAGATAGCTGTATTGACTGTAAAGAGCTCAAGCATCTGACGGCCTTAGCTGGCCACTACACTGCCGGCCAGCTAAGGCCTCCAGACGCTTGAGCTCCTCACAGTCAATACAGCTATCTCAATCGGCTGCGAGTCGAAATCGAAAAGTGACATCCCTCGGCATTAATTTCTGAGCGTTCCAGCAAAAAGTGGCGATCTCCATGTCGTGTTTTAGTGATGCAGTAATTAAACTGTTATATCGGACGTAAGTAACGTATTCTTACCGCAATTCTTGTGTTTAGTTATTGTGTAAGTGATCCAAAAGTCAAACATGCATGTCAAAATGGATGTAATTGCCCTTTAAACAGTGAACAATGTGTCTCAGGCTTTGAATTCCATTTAGGATTCTTTTTTGTGTTCTGTCCTGTGCCCTAGTAGAAAACGCCAAATTCAAGACCTAATCCCCTTTAGTTTGGCTCATGTGTTGGCTGGCCTGGTAATTCTTCCCTCACACATCCCATCTTACCCAGTACATATTCTTACACTGCCACCTCTGTACATGTGGGGTATTTCTTGTTTTGAGCATATTGTTTTGAGCATGCTACCATAGAGGCATGGACTTCTACTATGATCACACTCAAAAAGTCCAACAAAAGGCTTGACTAGTATGCTTGATTCACTGATTTACCCTTGATTTACTGATACACCATTGATTAACTGTTTTATCTTTGATTTATGAGTGAGTTACTGAATTATAGCAATTTCCTGATTTAAGGTGATTATAAATTAATCATAAATCCATATATCACCTTAAATCATTGCAAATCAGTGTAAATCATTACATCAGGTGTATAAATCATTAAATCAGGTGTAAATCTATAAATTAATCGTAAATCCATATGATTTACACCTGATTTAATGATTTATACACCTGATGTAATGATTTACACTTCTTTTATAGATTTACTTTACTACTGATTTACATTCCATTTCCAAACCAAACGATCGTACAAAAAACGAACGCCATGCCATTTGTTTGCACTTGATTTACCCCTTTACTATTATTTACATTGATTTACTGATACAATGATTTCCTGATTTAGGATGATTTACTGATTTACACGATTTACCGATTTACAGTAACTTGCCCTTAATTTGCTGATTTACATTGATTTACTGACTTACTGATTTACCAATGATTTACACCCATAAATTGTACGGTATAGTTATGGTTTACACGCTTCTGGGACCCCTCGATAACAGTACGCTCCATGATAGAAGCAATACTTATACCCATTTGGAATCTTCCATTGGGTCGAGAAAAGGGGGTGGTGAAGGCTTTGTTGTTTTCAGTGGTCGAAGAAGTTCACTGCTTTGATTCCCTGGACTGGCGTTTCTCAAGAAGAAATTCGTGGATACACCAGTAAGGTTTCACGTGAACTAAACAGTAGAGGAACACTGGGGTAAATGAAACCTTACAGGAAAGTTTATTTGTTTACCTTGCTGTTTTGACTTCGGATCAGTTAAACTTTATCTTAAACAACAAGCAAGTTCGTTTTCGTTTGCTAATTATCTTAGAAAGCGACTACAGGGAAGAGCGTTCTGTAAGGTAAGTAATTCAACTACTGACCGTGAATTTGAGAAATCTATGAAGCCGTTAGTACATATTTTGTTTTGAGTGTGAGTAAACGGTCTTGGCAAAGACAGAAATGACCCTCTTTTATTTCAGGGATGATGCCAGTCGGATGGCAGGATCAGCGAAAGCCGTCGAGGAAGATCTGACTTCCCGTTGGAGGCAAAATGTAGAAATTGCGTCCGGGAAATTCATCTTCATAATGGCGAATTGGTAAAGAAAATAAAAAAAAAAAGTTTCAGGGAACGTGATAGCGGTCCTTATGTAAGCCTCAGCATGAACTTCTAGATTAAATGTCAAATTTTGAAACCCTTTAGTTTCGCTCAGAATTAAAATAGACCAACGAAATTAGGTATTTGGGTTCACACAATTACAAATTTTAATGACAACAATCGAATCGTTTGGCGTCCACAGTAAGACCATTTCTTGTTGCTGCTGTTGTTGCTGTTCTTGCTGTTGTTGGGAGTCTTTGCCCTCACCTAGAGATCGAACCACTGAATCGACTATCAAGGCCCATAGCTTAAAATGTAGATATGGACAGGCGTAGGGCCTTTCGCATGCTATTTTACTGTAATGACACGACAGAAAGCCAAATGTGCTAGAAACTTTTAACGCGATTTTAATGTGACTGCAGTACTCTCGTCGACAGAGCATTTATTATTGTAGATCATTGGGCAAAAATCATTAAGTACCAAATTTTTGCAAATCGAGCTAAAAAATGAAATTTGGTACATAAAATTGTGCATGCAGTACAAATCGAGCCAGCCATAGAACCCCCATGAAATACCTCAAAGGGCGCCATCGCCCCCCTATGCCCCCTCCCTGAGGCTTAACAACAAATTCTTACAGGTCGAGCTAAAGCATGAAATTTGGTACAGAAGTCATTCTTAACGTTACAACTCAAACCAGCCATGCAACCCTCACGAAGCCTAAAGTTCCCCTCCCACCAGCGTCTCTCTGTGCCCCCCTTCATCATGCTTGACCAACAAATTATTGCAGATCGAGCTAAAAGCATTAAATTTGGTACATAAGTCATTCAAAGTAGTACAAATTGACCTAGCTATGGAACCACCGTGAAGTACTCTCCAATGCAAGCCAATGCTTCCCTCCCCTCTCTGTGCCACCTCCCTGAGGCTTGACCAACAATTTCTTACAGATAGTGCTAAAAGAATGAAATTTGGTACACAAGTCATTATGAGCAGTACAAATCAAACTACCTATAGAACTTCAATTTTCCAAGGCCCCCAGCGTTCCCCTCCCCCCTATTCCCGCTCCATGAGGCTGATACCCGAAAACTTTTGTTGATCGTACTGAACGCTTGCATTGTGGTACACCAGTCATAGTCATTCCTAGCAATAGAAATCGAACTAGCCATGGATCCCCACGAAATACCACTAAAGCCTCCCCCAGCATCCCCCGTGCACCCCCATGAAGCATCGATAACCAAAGTATTTTTGCTGAACGTCCTAAAAACATGCATTGTAACAGTAGAAATTGAACTACATACGGAACCCCATGAGAAACACCCAAGCCCCCGTGCCTTCTCATGTCCTCACCATGAGGCTGATAACCAACAAATTCTAGTTCGATTTGCACTGGTAAGAATGACGTGTGTACTAGTTCATGTTTTAGTCCGATTAGCTAGAATTTGTTGGTCAATAACCTCACACAGGTGAGTGTAGTGGGGGCACATGTTGGTGCCTTAGAGGGTATCGTGAGGGTTTCCATAGCTAGCTCGATTTGTATGCTAAGAATTGATCTGTGTACCAAATTTCATGGCTTTTAGTTCGATATGCATGATTAGCCCAAATTCTGGCCCGTAACAGCTGTACTACGCCTGGACACAGAACACCGAGAGAGCTAAAACCGTGAGACTCAATCCACCGTGCAGCATGTACAGTTTTGGCTCGTAAAGGATTAACAATAATTTTGGTTTGAAAAAAAAAATGGGTTGTGGCTTTCATCTTCACTCAGAGCCAGACTGGGCAGTCCGGGAACCCTTGGATTCTCGAGCAGGATCTTGCCTTACAGAAGGCCCTTGTTTGAAGAAAAAAAAAAGAATGGACATTTGAAACATATGCACATCTAAAACTTGAAGTAAAAGACAGATGCTCTATAAAGAAGAGGAAGCTACATCGTCTCCCCGAGAAACCAAGTGATCTCTCCTCACAGTCATCACGACGGTCGATCATGCCATCTCCGTCCCTTAGGGCCGACCCTTCCAACGAGCCTCTTTCCAAGGAAAAGGTTCATGAACTCATGGAAACTGCTCTCCGTTCCTCCAAATGCAAGTAACCAGCTTCCCCTCAACGACCGCCACCAACCCTGTACACCCAAGACTGGGTAGCTGCTGCTTCCAGCAAAAAGTTGCGGTCGTCATTTTACATTACTTGGCGCTCTGCTCCTCAAGACCCACCGCCATCCGCTTTTCAACCTATTCAGACACAACAACCATCACGATCCTCATGACCCATCATCATTGCAGACTCCGACAACTCTGGTTCAGAGGCTGACGACGTTGACCAATGCTAAGGCGACCTCTGACGATCTCCGTTGTCGTCATGCCAATTTTGCTACATCTTTTACCAATGACTCCGACTCTTCAGATATCCTTCTTCTAACCTTCTCAAGATGGTCGAAGATGTTATCCCTGATTGCTTTCTTTATAAGCCGTTGCCCCCAATGACAGAGCCCAGTAATGCAGTCTCTCCAACAGCTTGGTTTTGATCAGCGCGGCCGCTTTCCTCGTTAACAAGTTGTACTTGGCCAATTACAATGCTACTGATGACTTTACTCGATAATGGTGGTCTCCTTCTAGGGAAAGGCGAGCCCTTAGAACTTGACAAATACTCTTTTCCCTCACGTCCAGGTCGGGAAACTACCTTCTTCCGCCCAACAGGAGATGAGACCGCAAATCCCAAGAACTTCGACACCTACCCTCGGTCGTAATTCGTTATGGCAGACTTGTAGATGAACTGTTGGACCGCTCTCTTGATCCAACACCGAGTCTCTGACCCTGATTCTGTTCTACACAACAACGACCACATTCTAGGACTGAGCCTTCGTGTGGCCTCTCAAGCCAACGTCTTGAACACTGCCGCGGACGCACTACGCAAGAAACTCTCTGCAGAGTTACCTCCGGTCATAACTAAGAACCTGGCTTTCCTCATTAGTCAGGTGTTCCGAAAAGCTTTCTATGCAACCATTCACTCCATGAAATGGTTGAGCAGGGGGAATCTTCAAAGTAGCTCTCAACACGGCACCAAATCTCAATGACCCGACACACCGTGAATTGCGCAATCAACCTATCCACAAGTCTGGTACAGTATTTCGTGGCCTGATTCCAAAACTCGCTCCACATTTAGATGTTACTCGCAAGCCCAAACCATTTCGGCCCAAGAGACGTCCCTTTCGTGCTGACTCCAAAGGCGATTGGCACTCACCATCCTCCTATACACACTACAACAAACCACGTTTCCCTTCTCCCCACCTCATTCTGAACAGGCGCCCCTTCGTAACAAGGGCCTTAGACAAAACAAGGTCAATTCTTGACAAGACGACCAAGACAAGACCAAGGTCAAGACAAGACAAGGCCAATTCTTTGACAAGACAAGACCAAGGTCAATTCTTTGGACTCTGCACCACTCCCGACCGAAGTAAGCGATAATCTCCACTGGGACCCAAGCAGCGACTGCATTCCGGTTGCTGACCATTACCTTACGACCCTTGCAGTCGGGTTTCGTCTATGCCACTTTGCTCGCTTGGCATGCCCTAACTCCTGACCCTACCATCCTATTAATCATCATTAAGATTCCGCCGACATTTCTGTAAGCCACCACCACTCACGTCTGCACCATGGTCCACTGCCATGGTCGTTTCCGACCACCTCTCCGCTGAGATACACAGTCTCCTGACAAAGGCCAGATCCAGACCCACACCAATCAGGATTTAACAGTCCCATTTTTCTTTGGGCTGAGACAGGGGATTTCAGACTGATTTTCAACCTCCGACCGCTAAATCAGTACATCTGCAATAACCATTTTCAAATGGAGACACTGGACTTCATTCACCATTCACTGTAGGCAGATAACTGGACGATTTCCATTGATCGTGCAGACTCTTGTATACATTCTGCTTCATGTGTCTGTCTGGCACCTCTTTCGATTTATCTACGGTGACACAGTCTACGAATTTCTCTGCCTTCCGTTCGGCCTCAATGCTGCACCTCACATCTTAACGACCATCCTGAAACCAGTCCTAGCGACCCTTCACAAACTACAAATCAGGGTGAGCGCTTACCTCGACGACTGGATCCTTCCCCATCAGAACAAGGTAAAACTACTTCACAATCGGGATTTTACCATCAGCCTCCTCCAATGCCTAGGCTTCGACATCAACCTTCCAAAATCTCGAATGATTCCATCCCAATGGTTCGTTTTTCTAGGGATTTTCTTCAACTCCACCGAAGCAACAGTAATGCCATCGCCAGACAAGATCACTGGTCTCATCACTAAGCTTCGAGAATTCCTTCATCTTTCTCTGTGTACCATCCTGGATCTCAACTCACTCATAGTGACCCACAAGTCTGTGGCCAATCTGGTTCCGTATGGTAGATGGATGACCCAGCCCATTCATCATTTGTGCATCGACGAATGGCCCAACCACCATCTTTTTCCATCTGACACCATGTCCCACAAGATCCCTCAGACATTTCCCGTTGAAACCTTGCTCTGGTGGATAAACGTCCCCACTCCATCTCAGATGGTGCCCCTACACGAACCAGCTCCAGACAAGCTCCTGGGGACCGCAGGACCAAGCACATGTCAACATCCTCGAGCTCCGCGCTGTTTGTCTCAGCTTTCCTCATTTTCACCATCTCGTAGCAGGGAAGGTCGTTCAAGTACACATCGACAACATGAGCGAAGTGGCTTAACTTCAGAAAGGAGGAGGAGGGACCTGGTCCCGCAAACACTCCACGAGGTCACATTGGACATCTTTCGCCTCTCCATGTCTCTACAGACGACCGTGCTTCTCCTTCATATTCCAGGCAATCGGAATGTCATTGCGGATTCTCTATCTTTCTCTGATCTGTCTTTTCCTTTTGAAATTAAACGTACATCATATTTTTGTAACTGGGTTTTCCTTAACGATTTACCTTGATTTCTTTAACAGCTCAGGTCTAATGACAACTCTGTCTCAGATTAGACCACAAATCTGGCACAGCAGAGACCACCACACTACTCCAGCCTCACATCACAACACTCCGACCTTTGCTAGTCAATAACCTTGGTTGTATCTAATCCCACAACTTAGGTCTCAGCTCAGATCCCAATTCCCATTTCAGCTTAGAGCACAATTCCATCGAAGCGTAAACCCCAACTTCAGTCTCAGTTCAGGCCGAAGTTGTGTTATTTTATTCTAACTTTCCTTTTTTTCCCTTTTAGGTGAAGTGGGCTTAACTTCTCCAACAGATGACGCCTTTCTCCTGAGGTTTTTGCGGGCTCGCAAATTTGATGTTGAGCGTGCCTTTAAACTAGTAAAGCGGTACTACAAGCTTCGAGAGAGATTTCCAGAAATCTTTGTTACGTACCGACCATCTGCTATGCCAGTATTATTTGAAGAAAATCTCCAGTTCGTTCTTCCATACACGGATCAACATGGGAGAAGCATAATTGTTCTGAGGAGCGGTAAATGCGATTTTATACGTGATTCAGTTCATTAACACGAACTTTGAAAATTAAGAGCATACATACTAAATCTACCAAAGCGTGTCTGGTATACAGAATGCACCATAAATCTCCTATATGGCTCACCCCCAAAAATGCTTGAAGGTCAGAAATCATGAAAGTATGTAGTGACAACCCCCGCGGGGTGGGGTGCTGTAACTAGGTTATTTCACCATTTTTTACCTTTGTAATTTTCCTGCTGGAAATTGACTAAAACCACCAGACACTCAAGGAAATCAATCGTTTCTCCCATTAAATCATGTTTTTTTCTGCACCATAATTAACTAAAAGCTTCATATATAAAGCAAACAAAATAAACTAGTAAACTAATAATCGAATTAATTTTAATAGCCCATGAATGCTTAATAGGCGATTTAAGGTAAAAGTGTCTGTTTAGACTGTAAAATTTTCTGATGAAAAGCTAGTTTTTAAGTGTAAGTAGAAAACAAATTAATTGATTTGTCGGATTTTGCCTGATGATGGGAGTCATAGATACTAGGATATGATAGATTTTTCATTTATGACTAGGAAACAGGCTTAGGGCCTAATACAGGTGGAGCGGATTGAAATATCAAGCCTCTTGGAGGTTGCATGGCTGGTTCGATTTGTATTGCTAATAATCAAGAAGAAAACATTTTCCAACCTGAATTTTTTTCACCAGCTGTTTCCACTCCTGTAAAAAAGAATGGGTCATGGGCAAGGGTCAGGAAAAGGCCGGCCCATGATAAATACTCCAATCTCAAAAATAAAGTTAACACCCTTACAAGAGAGTCAAGGAAAAACTAAGAAGCCAATCTGGCAAAAAAAAAAGCCAAGAAAAACCCTAACAATATCTTAAAGTATGTGAAATCATATTCCAGCAGGTCTCAGGCTGCCTTATCAATCACTGTTGATGGTGTCACCCATAGTGATAATGCAACCATTTCTACTGAATTCAACAACTATTTTCATTCCGTTTTTACTACTCCATCGGAAAGCGGAATGGACAGAAGAACTTATCACAACTGATGTTGTCATCAAGTATTGTGCGAGACTGACCCTGGTCTGAATGGCGTCCACCCCTTAATTCTCAGCTACTGCTGCAGTGGTCTGGCTGTTACCATCGTGACCATTCTTTTGCTCCTCCGCAACAAATACTAACTTTCATAAGGCTTGGAAAGACGTCCACATTGTTCCTATCCTAAAAGGCGGGCCCACTAACTTAGTGACAAATTATCGCCCCATTTCACTGCCGCCTGTTGTATCTAAGTTTCCGTAGACTTCATTGTTGACTTCTGCAGGAGAGAATACTTTTGGTGTAAGAAACAGCAAGATTACCTTACTGGCAAAGCATGCATAATTAACTTACTGAATGCTGTAAATGTCTGGACCAAACTTCTTAATGATGGCATTCTTGTCGATGTTGCTCTTTTGGACCTAAGGAAGGCTTTTGATGTTGTTGATCATGCCATCCTGCTTGGTGTCTTAGGAAAGGGGGTTTGCTATATGGACTAATTCCCTGGATTGGTCGCTACCTTAGTGACAGAAGACAAAGAGTGGTACTGATAGGCACTTACTCCGCCTAACTTCCTGTGACTTTCATAGTGCCACAAGGATCTGTTCTGGAACCAATCCTTTTCTTCTTTTTATTAATGATTTACCAACAGTTGGAGATTCCATATACCTCCGCCGCTGATGACCTGACGTGATACAGACTAGTCATCGGCATAGATGACACCAAAGTTTTCCAAGAAGACCTCGTAAATTCATGCCTGGGTCACTGCTCGTGACCTTCAGTTAGGCTTCTAAAAGTTTGTTACTATTCCCATCGGTAACAACAATGTCTGTGGTAGTATTATCATTGATGACAGGCTCACCTTCATGCAGCAAATTGATGCTGTCGTTAATAGATCATGTAGGATGAGAGGCTTTGTACTCTCAGCTTTTACATACCTCACGCCAGCTAGTATTAAAATCCTCTACACTGCTTTCGTGTGCTCACTCCTGGATTACTGTGTCCAAGTATAGAGGCCCCACTACCATATCCACATCAGCTGCCTCAAATGTGTTCAACGATAGTTCACCAATAAGTGCCCTGAAAATAAACATGTGCCATATCAAGAGCAACTCAAAAGTATTAAATTTCACCGTTCTTGAAGGTCGCTACAACAGAGATGACATGATCTTTGTGTACCAACTGCTTAATCAATTACTGGACATTGACTACAGAAAATTTCTTGGTCTATATGTAAGCATGAACTTCCATGTTAAACGTCAAACTTTGAACTATAATTTTTCCCAGAATTAACTAGTACAAATCGAACCGGCCATTGGCCTCCCATAATACGTCCCCAAGGGCCCCAGTGCTCCCCCCCCCCCCAACACCCCCTGTGGCCCCTTCCAGAGGCTTGGGCGACAAATTCTTGCAGATCAAGCTAAAAACATGAAATTTGCTACACCATTCATTCTTATACCACCCCACCTCCCCAGGGCCACTTGCGCGCCTTGTGCCCTATCCATGAGGGTTGATTCAACAAATTCTTCCAAATCGAGCTAAGAGCTTGAAATTTGGAACAAATTCATTCTTAGAAGTACAAATCGAACCAGCCATGGAACCCCCATGAAATACCTCCAAGGGCCCCCAGCACCCCCTTACACATTTCATTCTTAGCGGTACAAATTGAACTAGCCAAGGAACCCCCATAATATACTCCAAGGGTATTTCACTGACGTCTGACCAACAAATTATTGCAGGGCAAGCCAAAAGCATGAAATTTTGTACACAAGTCATTCCTACCAGCACAAATCGAACCAGTCAAGGACGTTATTCTTAGCATTACAAATCAACAATGGAACTCCCAGGAATTACACCATGTACCCCGTCCCTGATGCTTGACCACAAATTATTATAGATCGAATCAAAGTTTCAGTTGTGGTACACAAGTCATTCTTAACAGTACACAGCGAACCAGCCATGGAACACCATGAAATATCCTCAAGGTTCCCCCAAGGCTCTCCCCCTCCCTGAGGCATGATCAACAAATTATTGCAGCTCGAGCTAAAAGCTTGAAATTTGGTACACAAGTTATTCATAGTAGAACAAATCAAACTAGCTATGGAACCCCCTCGAGGTACTCTCCAAGGCACCCCAACGCCGCCCCCCCCCCCCCCATGCTCCCGCTCCTAGGCCTGGCCAACAAATTCTTTCAGATAGTGCTAAAAACTCGGCTGGAGCATGTAGCCAGAACCCACCCCAGTAGCACAGTAGTTAGAGTGCCCATCTAGTAAACGGGAATTCCTGGGTTCAAGTCCCAGTCGGGGCAGTTGTATTTTCTTTCTTTCTCAGACTAGTGTATTGTGTATCCACACAAGGCCTGGCTTCAGACTGGCTTCAGACTGCTTAATTCGTTTAAAAGAATTAAATTTGGTACCCAAGTCATTATCAGCCGTATAAACCCCCAAGGCCCCTGAGCATCCATCACCCCCATTACCGCTCCATGAGGCTGATGCCCCCAAAATTCTTGTTGATCATACTAAAAGCATGCATTGTGGTGAACCAGTCATTCTTAGCAGTAGAAATCGAACCAGCCATGTATCCCCATGAAATACGACCAAGGCCTTCACCACTACCACCCCCCAGCACACTCCCATAAGCATCGAAGACCAACAAATTCTTGCTGAATGTGCTAAAAACATTCATTGTGGCAGGAGAAATCGAACAACATACAGAGCCCCCATGAGGTACACCTAAGGCCTCCCCCCTCCCCTCCATGCCTCCCGTGTCCTCTCCATGAGGCTGATGACCAACAAACTCTAGTTCAATTTGTATTTCTAAGAATGACTTGTGTACCAATTCACGTTTTTACGATCAGTTAGAATTTGTTGGCCAATAACCTAATACAGGTAAGTGTGGTGGGGGCACAGGAAGGGAGCTTAGGGGGTATCACGAAGGGTTATATAGCTAGCTCGATTTATAAGCTAAGGATTGACTTGGTATCAAATTTCATGGCTTTTAGCTCGATGTACTTTATTACCTAGATCAAATTCTCGCCCGAACAACTGTACTACACGTGGAGATCGAACCAATAGATCGATGCTCAAGTTTTATAGCTTAAAACGTGGTAAGAAGAAGGCCTAGGGTCCTTTGAACGCTATATTTATGTGACTACAATTATTGTTGTTCGTTTTCATGGGGAAATTATGCTGTCTCGGAGAGATCGAACCAAAGAACCGATTTTCAATTCTTATATAGCTAAAATTTAGTATTAAAAAGGCTATCTTATAACAATTATTTTATGGTGACTACAATTATTGTTGTTCTTCATGTTGGGGAAATTTTGCTTTCACCTACAGATCGAACCAAAGAACCCATTTTCAATTTTTATAGCTTAAAATTGAGTATTAAAAAGACAATATTCTTTTCTTCGTTATTCTTGCTGAAACAAAAAAAAAATAGATATTAGTAATAAAAAACGCTTGAGCATATAAAATAAGGATGTAAGTCTTAAAAAACTTAAAACTCCATATATTAAAAAAGTCATGTAAGCCATCAGCGTAGCACTAATGCGTGTAAAAGAAGCTACAGCTTTTTTTTGGGAAGCTGTAGATACTTTTACACATGTTAGTGCGACGATCTCGGCTTAGATGTCTTTTCTAATATCTGTCCCTTTAGAGCTTTAAGTTTTTAAAGGCTTACATCCGTATTTTATACGCTTAAGCATTTTTTATTACTAATCGGTCTATACACACATAGACACTGTTCTAAACTGTAAGTTGAAACCTCACACAATAACACCAGACACTTCTTTTTTACTATGAGAACTGTAGTGCCTTGGAACATTTTGCCACTTCGAGTGGAAATTCCACCTTCCCTATCAAACTTCAAGGTTCGCTTTGACAGCATTTAATGACTGGGATGGTCTTATTTTTAGTAGAGTAGTAATTGAGAAAGAAACTGTATTTAATGATAGAAGTGTACAACTTGGCATAATGAAAGTAGTAGATAAGGGTAACATTTTAAGAGATGGAGCCACCGGAAATTCCTCCCTGGAGAGTAGTTATGACGTCATCAAAATGGCCGGCACAACAAAAGCTACAAACTTCGGTAACTCCCGAACTGTTCAGGGGATTTAAATTTTTTTTTTTTTTGGTATCAAATGAAAGCCCTTTTTATTAGGGAAAAAAGACCAAGAGTGGCAATTTGTCGAAAAAAATGTTCTTTTTCAGTTTTAAGCTGTTTATTTTAAAAGTAAGCACTTTTCATTACTTTTAATTACATTTCTGAAATATACATTTAAAGTTTTTAGTAATGCGTAGCTAAATAACGTAATATGGACGTGGCCTGCTGAATTCAGAGAAGAAAAGTGCTTGATTACGTTTGGCTAATTGCATGTAGAACAAGATTTTCGGAAAACTGCTAGAAAGTACTTGATTGTACTTGATTGCAGCAGATCGCCCCATACATTGTCAGTGGCTGTGTTGCAACGTCAGGTAGGTTAGCATCAAAGTTGATAGTATTTATAAAACAAAACTTGCACACCAGATCACTGCAGTATATTTATATCAGGTAATGAGAGATGCGTTTGTTTGACGTAGAGTTTGTACCTTCCAATATACAATGACCAAACTTTCCAGGAATGGAGGAAAAAGAAGGCAGGAGAAATTATCTCATTCAACTACTGAAGTACATGTTTAGATTTTAAAGTTGCTAATGTTTGTGGGAGCACAACATAGTTGAAGCTATAATCAACATAAAAAAATCACTCAACAAGTTGATTCCGTAGTTTTCCTTTATGGATCAATGTAACTACGCCAGATGGCTTCCAGTTTATGTTAAAGATTTAGCAACTTGCAAACCCGACATCCACAGCTTCATGAGCAATTCCAGAAACTGAATTTTATGGTACATAAAAGCAGTAAACCTTTTTCAGCCATAGGGCTAGATCAAGGCCAAGTACAAAGATATGCGATTGGTACGGAGGAAGACGAAGCTGTCGGGTTACTAAGAGATCCTTCAGTATTGCGACGATGGATAAGAAGCGGGCCTGAAGTCTCACAACTTTTGATACAGTTTGAAAAAAAGCGGCACGAACTGCAATGCAAAGAAGTTACATCATGAACAATCTCCATACTTTCAGCATTTGATTGACAAACAAATCACTGCTTGAAGTTATGATGACTATAGGGAACCCGTTTTTGGTCGAAAGAAAGCAAATGTTTCCTTTGGAAAATTTGGCTCTTTCTGATGAATCTGTTGATACTTTAATGACTATTGAATAATCCGGAAAATTACAGTATAAGGAGTTTGTTGAAAAGCTTGCCAAACGAAAAATATCAGTAATAAGTCTTCTATGTTACTGAAGTCCCTAAAAAAAGATCTCGACTTGTTTTCAAGGTTATTTGTCGTAAGCAGTACACAAACATGGGTATGGAATCTTTCTTCTGTTATGAAAACCATCCATACTCACCCTCGGTTTCAGCAGACAGCCATATGCTACATGGAAACAAGTCTTCTCTTGTAACTCTATTGGAAATACCACAGAAGCTGATGCAGTGATGATATAAATATTGACAATGATGAGTTTTGTGCAGATGACCCTGAGGAATCAGCGACATTCATTAAAAATCCTAGTATGTCCTCTGATGCAACAGCATCTGAATTTTATTTACCAGTAATCATTTACAATGGGCCAGCTGTCGAGCCCAGGACTAAAAAAAAAAACATTTGCTAAGTATTAAACAGGACGGAAGCGCAAATGGGCTCGATTAGTGGTAAATAAACATGGATGCAAACCTATTTACGTTGCCTTTTGGGCTTAAATGTCACACTGCCCGAGTGGGAATTGAACCTTTGAAATGAAAGGCTGAAGGCCTACAGTAAGACATACTGGCACGGGCTTTTCTTTATTTAAAGGCAGCATTTAACAAGCACACATATGCGTGTAAACATACACTTTCCAATCGCCACTGCAGGGACTGCTTGTTTGCGCACCACACACCAAATGAAATCGAAAGAAAAACACAATAAAGCGTAAAATTAAAGATTAAACAGGACGGAAAGCCAAGTACGAATACAAACCTATTCACGTTGCATTTTTGGACTTAAAAGTCAGACAGCCTGCGCAGGGAATTGGCCATGTCAGTATGGCTTAGCGGTCAGACTTCAGCCTTTGGCCCACTCAGGCAGTCGGACATCTAAGTCCAAAAGGCAACGTAATAGGTTTGCATCCGTATTTATTTAAATAACTTAAATGCTGCAATGATTGATACTGTGTGGGACGTTTATTACAATAGTCGTATTAAATCATAAATTAGAGTGTGCCAAAGTTTAGGAGAACAACGGAAGTTAGGGCCAGAAATATTTTGCCAAAGAAGCGGGAACAGTTCTTCAAGAATTCTGAAAACAAAAATGGCATTTTTTGTCTGGCTTGTGATGTAAAAGCTAGTCTGATAAATGGGACTGCAGCAATCTGTATTAGGACAGTTGACGCAGATATTGAGGCGCTGGCCATCGTAGTTTTCCATGAAGTACAGAAGGAAGGTCTTCACGCAATATGGGTTCATGTTTGGGCTGGAAAACACTTCCGAGTCATAACCATACATGAAATCGCCCAAAGTCTAAGTGAGAAGAAGCCTGTAGCTTTATGTGGCTTCATGCATTCTCAAGGTGTGACAACATCTCCTGTTTTGCGAGTCGTGGAATGTGGATTGACCACAACTGAAGCATACGAGTTTTTGTCCCATTCTCAGGAAGACTTGTCATGTATTCTGTATATTACAATAATACCTCGTTATGTGCTACTGTTTTACCAGTCGGTGTCAGACAGTAAAGGAAGCCATACATGCTCTACAACCCACAATATAACAATTGAGAATACTCCCAGCTGCTGATTCTCTAGGATTACATTTTCTGCGGAGTTGCTACCAAAGTATTCTACGGAGTTGCTGACATTAACAGGGACACCTAAAAAGCCACTTTAAGTTACCAGACATTGAAGAGTAGGGCTGGAGGTTCCGCAGAACACATATTATCCGGTTTGGACAACTCAACAAGATGTTTCATGAGCAGTGCAAGACTTTTTAACTTGTCATTGCAAAAAGGAAAAAAAAGTGAAAAAGTGAAAAGTGAAGTGGGTGAAAAAAAGTGCACATTGCTACACAAAAATTGCAAATAAAACTCTAAGTAAGCCTCACAAAAGTACTTTATCTTAGAAAGGCACGTTCTTAATTTGTATTTGAATGTTTTAAGTAATTGATCTGTTCTGCAGTTAAATTACAAAAAAAAACTGGCAGGCCTATGTTTGAAAAACGTAAATAAAGTTGCGATAAGTGCTTAATTTTGAAATAAACCGCTTACAACTTAAAAAGAACATTTTTTTCGACAAGTTGTCATTCTTGGTCTTTTTTCCCTTATAAAAAGAGCTTTCATTTGATACAAAAAACATTAAAATCCGTTGAGTGGTTCGGGAGATAATAAAGTTTGTAGCATTTGCTGCAGCAGCTATTTTGATGACGTCATAACTGTTCACCAGGGAGGAATTTCCGGTGGCTCCATCTCTTAAAATTTTCCCCCTATCTACTACTTTCAGTGTGCAAAGTTTTACTCTTCTATCATTATATGCAGTTTTCGGCCAAATTACCATCATTTGCTACTCTACTATTTGGGCAGTAATGAGAAATGAAAAACTGGCGTGAGCATGCTCATGAGATAACTGCCCAAATAAAATGGTCTTATTTTGGGCAGTTATCTCACGAGCATGCTCACGCCAGTTTTTCATTTTTGTATTGTATTGTATCGTAGTAGATAGAGAGGCACAAAAAATAATTAGTAACGATCTATTGGCAATGGTAATCTTCCCAAAACAAAACATGTTAAGAGTTTTCAGGAAGCCCCTTTGAACGGATGAAGTCATGATCCCACCGAATAGTATTTCGAACGAAAACAGTAAAATCTGAAAATTTGTTACTAAACAATTTTCAAGTGTTTCATTTACGTTTTAAGTCCGAGTCGGTGAGATTAACTTTGTGAAAGTGATTGAAGTTTAAAATCACAACTAATTCAACCAGCTAAAAATCTTAGCAGGAATCCCCAACAAATTTTGTTTTGGGGAAATATCCCAATTTTATTTCGCATTGGTGGTTTTACGTGTCTAAGTCTTAGTCAAGGATGAGTCCACCGATCTCGTATTAGTTAGCAGGAGAAAAAGTAAACTATTCCTTGTTTCTTGCTTGCTGTTTTTGTCGTGTTGTCGTGTTAACTGGTGACTTTGAATTTATGCTTCTTCTAACCTCCGATCCAGCAAATGGCACGTCACGTTAAACTATAGCTATTTTGGTAAGTTTCAAATTGCTGCACTGCACCGCACTGGGATTAACTGGTAACTTTGAATTTACGCTTCCTCTAACCTCCGTATATCAGTGGAAAAAAGGTACGTCACACGGTTAAACTATAGCTAATTTGTATATTTCAAATTTCCGCTCAGACTGCACCGCAACTCACAACTATACACGCCTTTTTTTTCCAGCAGGTTATCCCTTTTCATTCGTTCGTCTCCCAATCAAAATAAATTTCAGCCGTTTCTGTCAGATTGTCATGTTTCCTCAGACACCAGAAAACGGCCAAACTGCCGTAGCTGTAAACGCACAAGTGCCTTGTGGTCACCATGCTTATATCTATTTTATCTGGACAGGATGTCGTTAATAGGATGCTGTCACTGAATCACGGCAGGCGACACGCTAATGCTCGTCTAAATAAACTTCACACCAGCCAGTGGCATTGGGCTACACTTTGTAGCTTGACTTGACACGCATGCTCATATCTATTTTATCTGGATAGAACGGCCGTTAATGTTGTCCCCGAATGTATTGCAGGTGACATACTAACGAGCATCTAAATATACTTCCCATCAGCCAATGGTTTTGGTCTACACTTCGTAGGTTGAGTTGACAAGCATCACGCAAAAAAGATCTACAGTACAGTTCAGTGAACATTGCAAACATTACAACACTATAAAACAGTCGGATTACATTCCGTTGTTCTATTTTTGTATCGTCATTAGACCATGTTTTAGCCATGATCTTTGATCGACTTCTTGTTGTTGTCTTTTTATTATTCCATTGTTCGTGATATTTCCCTGAACTGATCCACAAATGGTCGTTTTTTATTTAAATTAATTTTCTCAGTGACCCAAATTATCCTTTTAACCAGTGTATTCATAAGACAAAATTCATTCTCATGTGGGGGGATATTCACACTAGGCATGTAATTGCGTTCTCTAGACCACGGAGTGGAGATGGTACAATACATTACTTTATTTTCTGTATTCTCATTTTACCTAACTCTGTGTTCACAGGGTGAGCGGTGTTTTATACTTTGGCCCCAAAATAACCACTTTATTTCGAACACGATTGTGTGGTTTCACTCCCAAAGGGTTTAAGGGGTTTAAAGAGTTTAACGAGCGTTAACCACTCCTGGTCATCTGCCCGAAGCCCTAAGGCGCTATGTCGGCAACAGCCAGATTCCCAGGTGGTCACCCACCCAAGTATCAATCCAGCCTAATGCTGCTTAACTTCGGGGATCTGACGAGAACCGGAAAGTTTGTTTCACTCCCAAATCGATTTTCCAACAGTGAACTTGACGAGAACCTCTGGATACTCTGCGAAGTTTGGTTTAGAAATGATAAAAGAAGAAATGGCATTGTTTGAAAACAACGCCATTGGTTTTTTTTTTTTACCACGTTTGTAGCCTTAACCTGAAAATATGGCCTCAATTCCCCATTCCTTCCCTAGAATTGCTAGAATATATGCGTAAAACATGCCTTACAAAAACCAGCTCGGGCATTTGAGTGCCTTAAAAAGCGAATGCGTCTGGCGAACTGTCCCTTACTGAGGGAGTTTACATCATTCCCACATGTACTGTAATTAGACAGTAGTTTCGTTTCTTAAAGTGAAAAAATTAAGGGGGGATTCACGCCATTGCTGGGGGTGGGTAGGAATACACAGTGTCCAATTCTTTGTAAGGTTTTATTTGGTTTTTTTTTTTATTTAGTTGTCGTCGTAATTATTACTTTCTGACTGGCTGCTTTCTAAATATATTGTCGATGTGGTTCTTTTTCGGTTTTCAGGTACTTGGAATCCAAATACTGTCAAAGTTGACGAAACGTTTGCACATATGCATTTACTTGTGGACACAGCACTTGAAGCTGAGAAAACTCAAGTAAACGGCATGGTTCTTATTCTGGATTTGACAAATTTTGGTTTCTCTCAATTACTGCAAGGCACACCTCGTAATGCCAGAAAGGGATTGGCAATATTCCAAGTAAGGGTCGTCTTGAGAAAATTGTAATGAAATAAAATCATACGTAGATTGTGGTAGATGGTGGAAAGACAAACAGAAGCATTCGTATACCAACAGAGAAAATAGACGTTTCGTACCAACAATTTTCGGATCATTATCTGACGTCTAAGCCATCGTAACAAGGCCTTTAATAGTCTGGCAGTGATCTTTGATTTTTCTTTTGAGATGCAGTTCATTTTGGGGTTTATTTGTTTTTTTTTTTTGGTTTCATATGAATGGTAATAATGTCTACAATACGAAATACAGGGTGACATCCATTGAGCAATTTGATGTATCTAGGATGGCATCCAAGATGGCAGTAGATATCAATGAAATTCTTATACGAGGTGTATTGTGTGGTGTATAGTTCTATTTTAGGTCTGTGATGAAAGGTATTGATGGTTAGTGGCAGGAAATTCCTGGTAGAATTGGCCACCCATTGAACATTTTGAAGTAGCCAAGATGGTGGTCGATATCTATGAAATTCTTATGCGGTGCATTTTGGGGTCCATAGTTATCTTTTGGTCTGTGAAGAAAAGTATTGTTGATTACTAACAGAAATGCTTGGTGATATTAGCCACCCATTTAGCATTTTGATGTTTCAAAAATGGCATTCAAATGGAGGCTGATATCTTTAAAATACTCATATTAATCTTTTAGGGTATAGTTTGGGATGAAATTATGCATTTTCAGGGGTCAGTATTGCACCCAGATTTTAAAGGAGTATTCACTAAAATGGTAGTCATTAAAATGAACATAAATATAAATTTAAAATAAAGGTCTATTTGCTCTGCCTACAGTAGGCCCAAAGGCTGTTTCCTAGTGAATTTTCAGGGATGGGCTGAATCCGAATACTTGCTAAAAAATAATCAACAATTTCTAAAATGAAATAGCCAGTATGGCTGCCAAAATGGGCTTCAGTTAATTCAATGCGAAGGAGTCATATAAGTTTATAAATAATAGCTGAAACCACAGGTGGTTTTAATACACAGTCTAAATTTAAAAAAAAAACTTGTCTTTCTTGCGTACATTGCAAAAAACAGGAAATGCTGATTCATGTTTATGTTTAGGAAATCGAAGCTCTTGTACTTTTAACAACTCCGTGTGTGGGTCATTGAATATTGCAAATGCACTTTAAAGAAGTAAAATATTTTGAAATAATTTAAAATAATTATGGTACTACGCAAATAAGTTCGAAAATATTTGCCAGTTCTGAATTGATTAAATAATGCTTCGTTACTGTTGGTTCAATGTTCAAAATTTTCCTTTCTTGCACTTGTAATTCCATTATTACACAAGCAGACAGTATATTTCTTTAAGGCTTGTCACTTTCCTTGCTTGTAAATGAAACCTGAACTGAATGACCTCGTAGAATAAGTAGATAACAAGCTTTGTGTCAGCGTGCTAAGGGCAACATCATTTGTGTCTATTTTGCTGCACGGTAATAACACCTGAAAGACCTCGTAGAGTAGGGAACAATATTTGTGTCAACATGCTATGGCGAACATTAGAAGTGTCATTTTCCTTGCTTGCATATGAGACCTGAACTGAATGACCTCACAGTGTAAACAACAAACTTTATGTCAGCTTGTTACGGACAACACCAGGAGTGCCACTCCCTTGCTTGGAAGTTAGACCTGAACTGAATGACCTCGTAGAGTGGGCAACAAGCTTTGTATC
>JAHWFP010208873.1:0-25447 GCA_023313725.1 Lithobius niger | reverse complement strand
CCATCATCTGTGGAACGGTACTAGATAATGACAAACGGTTTTCACCATTACATTCAGCGTCCAGGAATTAGTAAAATGAATAACAAAAACCGGAAGTATGAAGCGGAAGTTGCCCGAAAGTGGCCGGAAGTGGCCAACAAGTCAGCCCATCGTCTGCGGAACGGTACTAGCTAATGACAAACGGTTTTCACCATTACATTCAGCGTCTAGGAATTAGTTAAAATGAATAACAAAAACCGGAAATAGGAAGCGGAAGTCGCCCGAAAGTGGCCAGAAGTGGTCAACAAGTGAGCCCATCATCTAACGGAATGGTAACAGACAGAAACTGTCGTGTCTCTGCTGGCCTTCGGATGGACCGCTGTACGTCCGACCTATCAGCTGTTCGCTAGACTAGCTGACTAAAAAAAAAAAAAAAAAGCTTACTGGCAAAAACGCCAATCAATGGAAACATTGCGTCCGGTGACTTGCTTCCTTGCGTTACCATATTAGGTGCAGATAACAACATGACAGAGAAAAGCTGTTTTCATAATTAGATTCAGCGTCCAAAATCCCGTAAAAAAAAAAGAATTAAAAAAAAAGGAGAAGTATGAAGAGGAAGTAGCCCGAAAGTGACGAAAACAGCGGAAGTGTCAGAAGACCGGTTGCTACTAGATAGTTGCATGCAGCCGCTTGGTTAGCTGCTGGGCTGTTGCATGTTACTTGCTCGTTGTCCAGGAAGCCCCATTTCAAAGCTTAATTTATATTTTAAAAAAGTAATATGATTTCACGGCGCAATTTCGGTCAGATAAAAAAAAGTTGCATCGGTTTTTTTTTTTTTGTTTTTTTTTTTACGCGCGGTGCGAAGCATTGCAGAGAAACTGCTCATTCTATACGATTGTCTTTCTGTCTATATTGTAACCATTCGGTCTGTATCTACGATTAATTTGAAATTTTGCAGACGCGTGATGCTTTATTTGTAGATTAATTTCGAAAACCAATAAAATTGGGAAAGGCGCTTAGGGATTATTGAGTTTTGTAAGGCTGCTTTAGTGAAATACCAGGCAGAATAATTATAAAGATTCATTTCAATCCATTGTAGCTCTTAGGGAATGCACGTAAGCAACGGGCAGCACGCAAATAATGGGTATATCCCACTGAACTTGCCAATTCTAACACAACACAGTACCGCACAGTGTACAAACTTCTGTATCGAAAACGTAGCAGAAACTTTTTTTTTTTAATAAATTAAAATTAATTTCTTTTCTAAATCAGCCGAAGCAATTTAACGCTCGTGTGGCTAAACCGGCTCAACTTTGAACATTACCAGACTTTTTTTGAGAAAAAGAAATAGCTGGTAAAAGAAGGAGCCTACCCGAGGATTTGAACCGGGAAACCTCCGATCGTCGTAGTGGCCGAAAGATTGTCCGGAATTGGCGAGAATAGTTCCCATGACTGCTGAAGGAACATGGTAGCCTATCACGCTACCCTGGCCGTTAGTCCTGGCGGGGACTTTGCCAAGATCCAATTTCCAGGGGTCGACTAGATCCGCAAACTACAGTAACCAGGCTGAGCTCTTTCATCGCTCAGCCACGAGGACCACTAGTCCCAGGGTCCTTGAGGGTTTTATAACCAGGCACACAAGGGGCAATGTTTGCCCCAGTTTTACCTAAAATGTGCAATATTAAACCCATCCCAACTGGTTTTTGGCCCATTTGACCAATCTGTTGCAACCCATTCTTGACACATTTCAGGTGATTAAATTTCGAAAATAACTCAATGTTGCATAAGATGAAAGAAAGGCCTTTCAGCTACCGGTTACTTTCAAGCAAATGTTAGAAATAAATTAAATTTAAATTAAATCAACGAAACCCAATCGTGTATAAATAAAGAGGAGGGTGGGGGGGGGGGGGAGGTAAACAATGATGGATGTAAGGTAATGTGGCTTTCAGCTCATATAGCCTATATTTTGTTAGCTTAATAGTGGTTTAGGTCAAATATATCACTATGTAGCTTACTGCCACACTTTCTAATCACCATTCAACTGACTGAGATTTTACTTGAGTTTATATTGCATTTAATAACTTATTATTTTAATACTTGGTCATCCGTCCGTGTTCTACCCGACCATACCTCTTTCCTTTTTGAAATATCATCCTGGCAGTAAAGTTATCTTCTTTAAGACTGTAATACAAAGTAAACTTTTAAGCCCATTCAAATCCCATTCAGAGCAACGTTAAAAAGTTGACTGGTTGAATAATTATTTGTTTATTTTTTAGCAGCTTATTTACCCTTAATTAATAAGGATGAATAAGGATAAATAGGGAATAAGGATAAATAAGGAATCAGAATAATAAGGATAAATTAACGAATTAATTTATCCTTATCTATCCTCAGTTACCCTTTGACACGTACGTACCTTTATTTACAGTTCTTTACACTTGCGTGCCTTTATTTACCCGTTTTTGGCCATGTTTACCCTTAGGTGTACTCTTATTTACCCTTTTATCGTATGGACCCTTATTTACTGTTATTTACCAATTTTTATAATCCGTTTTTTTATCCTTACACACCCTTATTTAACTTTGTTTAACTTATGTACCCTTACAGGACCCGGGGGGGGGGGGCGGATAGGCACCACTGGTGACATGCTACGCGGCCGCATAGGAATTGGATTATTAGGCGCCGGACACATAGGCACTGGATTATTAGGCAACGGACACATAGGTACACCAATTTAGCACTAAAAAAATGGGCACACATGGATTGATTGCCCCCAAATTGGGGGGGATAAGAAACAAGTTTTCTATAAAATGTTTGTCGCCTTCAAAACTGCTAATGATTTGTTGGCATCTCTATTGCTAGACTAGCATCTCTCATGTTATGTGATAGCCGCAGCGAGAGCGGCAGCGTAATTTGGAGCATTAATTCACCGCGACAAATTTCGAAAAAATTCGAAAAATCCCTCCCCTTTCCCCGCCCTTACGGTCCCAAACAAATATATGTCTCGGATGACTAGATCAGCAAACTAATTTGAAAAAAAAAATATACGTACTATAATTAAAAATGTCCTTTGCATTCATTCAGAGCCGACTGAAAAAAGCACATTAAAAAAATGCACTATCCGTATGGGATAGCAGTCGACAATAATACAATTTAAGAAATAAAATAAAAAAAATAATAAAAACAGTTTCTAATAAAGTTTGCCCTGGTTGTAGCTTCATTTAGATCAGATTCACATTTGAAAAGAAAAAAAAAAGCAACAGCCGTCCGAGACAAAATTCGACAATAAAAAAAACTCAAGATTAAAAAAAAAAAAAAAAACTAAACGTTTTTCTATGGCTGCATCTTTGCGTCGCGTTACTGTTAAGGTTGGCGCCCCATACCACGAGTGAGGGAATGCGAAGGTCACGCACTAATTTTCGATTGTTCCATTCGGTTTATGGGGAGGGAGAAGAGAAAACGCCGTACACGCTTCCCGTTGGCTCGTAGGAGTGATTCACTTCGCCAAATTTGCGACAAACTTTAAACTTGGCTTCTGGAACCGTCTAAGAATAGTTTTTTTTTTAGCGAAGTCACATCGCAAGTAAGTGATTAGCCTACTTGAACTTAAAAAATTTAGAAAGAATGCAGGCAAATATTTTAGCTGTTAAAACGGTGTTTGCGCAACGGTTCAAATTGTGATGTTATTGAACCTCAGCAACAAGTGATTAGGCTACACGTGGCGTAGCCTGCAGGTAAACGCTTATAGGAGCTGCAGGTTGCATTGCGTTTGTAAACAGGTGTAACACTGCCAGCGATATTAGCGGGAATATATCGTTAAATCGTGCTTTAATAGACGATTTGAGTTCTTTATCGGTGAAAACTGTCGTTCTGTGTTTTTAGATCGTGGTTTTAAATTTGTTGTTTTGTTTTTATGTTTTTGAAATGTAGAGCGGGTGTTGTAGCTTACGTGCAGTACTACGTAGGGGCGTGTTGTAGGCTTGTTTGCAATACTATAGGTGAAAAGGAAGGCGAAGAGCTGCAGTTGTCATTATTTTCAAGGTTGTTTTATCTGGGATGTGATTGAGTGGGCGTTAACGGACGTCTGCTTAGGTCTGACCGTATGAGCTAGTGCGGTCAGTGAGAGTTCGGATAGGATAAAAGAAGGTATACGCGGACACATAGGCACCGAACACATAGGCATTCCCCGATTTAGGCACTGGACAAATAGGCACCCGGACAAATAGGGACCAAGTTTTTTATTTTTTATTTTTTATTTTTTATTTTTTATTTATTTAGGATGAATTGCAAAGAGATCTTCCAAGTTTGTTTCGTTCCCTTCTTACCATTAACTCCATTTTAGTTTCGTAGAATCCAGTTTCGCAGAATCCCGTTTCGCCGAATCAAAATATTCTTTAAAAATTAAACATTGGAGAAGTTAAAAATGGATTCCTAATTGGAAGATATTTCTGATTAGTCGCGGTATCTGATGTTTAGTGTTTTGCCGAGGAGGCTACCGCAGCAGCACGAGCGAGGCACCTAATTTGAAATTCATCCGTTTTATTTTGTGCGAAACGGGATTCTGCAAAATGAGATTCTGCGAAACGAAAATGGCGTTAGTAGTAAGAAGTGGAGAGAATAAATTTGGAATATCACATTGCAATCCAGGGCCGCCCCCCCCCACCAAAAAAAAAATTGGTGCCTATTTGCCTGGCGTCTATCTGAGTGCCTCTATTCTCCAGTGCCTACATTAGGGTGCCGAATTATCCAGTGCCTATGTGTTCTACATCCACCAGGCAGGTAATGGTTTTCGTTTGTTTGTTTTTTATTAAATTCATAACTTTGGGAAATTAGCCTACCAGGGCCATAGTCAAGAGTTTTTCTTAACCCCGCACCACAATTGAAAAGAGTTCCAACAAAGAAAAAAAATTCCATGCCTCCAATTAAAATTACAAGTAAAATGCAGCCAAAACAAGAAACAAAATTATAGCAAGTCCCTCTTCAACTGAATTTTACTTTCTTGGTTGCCTATAATTTTTTGAAACACTTTTTTTTAGGGTCGGTCAGAGTATAACCATATCTGAGCTAGGAATTAGTTTAGTTCCCAGTGCTTGTCACCTACGAGACCGACGATGGCGCTTCGTAGAAAAATCAAACTGCATTTTTAAAAATTTAATTCCGCATAGTTTTCTTTTTAACGTAACTAATTTTATTTGTTTATTGCTTTTATGTACCTGTTCATAAATGTTTTTTATTTTATTTTTGTAACAGTTGTCTTTCTGCGTTCTTGTGGACTTCCTCGAGTAGCCATTTTGTGGATTTCTGAGCATAAACCGTCGCTATAATAAACCAACAACTCATGCTAAACGCAATTATAGTCAACACGTTGTTTTTTTTTTTTAACAATCAGCATGGTTTATTTTGTTGGCACCGTTGTTTGTTGTTTCTCAACAGTTTATTTTGGCTCCTGAAACGGACATCATGTCAAAAACCAAAACTGGTAAAAGGGGCCGCCAAGTTCCGAATGGTTCGGCCTTTCAAAGGAGTGATATCCACACATATCGGTAGCAATGTTCAAGTTTTCATTTAACGTCTAAAGTATTATTAGGTGCGATTAAGTTGGCGAGTGTTTTGGTGTGTTGATATCACTCCTTTGAAGGGCTCAGTTCGGAACTTGGAGGCCAGTTTTGGTTTTTGATACGATATCATTCCTTTTTTTTAACTGTGTATTGACTGCAACTCCATTACCGTGCGATGAGTAATAAGTGCGGCGTCAACTAGAAATTAGTTTTCAACAATTTGCTACTACCTTTTGCCTATAGGCCGAACCATTCTCAACTTAGTCATCTCTTTATAGTTTTTTGGTTTGGTTTGGTTTGGTTTTCATTGTTTTGTAATTTGCTTTATTTCGGTAGTTTTGGTGTGTTGATATCACTCCTTTGAAGAGCCGAACCACTTTACTTGGTGGCCTCTACCAGTTTTTGGCCTTGTTTATTTTGCTTTGTTTTTACGTCAATACAATTTCTTTGGCAACGTTGTTTAGATTTATTGTGATACACTAGTGTCTGTCTAGGCACGCACGTCAGTATCCACGGTCTCATTGTCTGAAATTTGGCCGTCCAATGAGAGACGGAGCCGACAATACTAACAATAGTTATAACAATATTTTCGTACTTACGCGCCCACCCCGTTATGCCCCCAGGCTCCAAATCATAGAAAGTACGCATTTCGTGTGGAACTTCACCCATTCGTTCAATAGCCGGAAGCCTTCCCGTTATCTCGGAAGCGTTGAATAATCACCCTATGGGGTTCAACGTGGGGATGAGCGGACTAGCTAGCCAGCTAGTAGTAACACATTTTCAACGTTTTTGAGGGTCAGATTTTGCATTGAAAGCAGCTTAGCTGGCATTCCTACACGAGTTAATTTTTGTTTGTCAGGTGGGTCATTGCTCTCGATTTCAACACAATTTAAGCTTTTGTACCGCATTATTATTTTCCCCAAGTACCTGAAATGTGCCCAACTATGCTTCAAGATATAAGACACTGACGCTATGGCGTCGCGCTACAATGGTTTACAACCTCGACAATTGAATTGATGTGATGTTTGTTGTGATGATTGTTGCTTAACTTGGCGCGATACACTAGCGTGTGTCTAAATTTTCAAAATAAATTTCTCATTTTATCACGCGTTGAGCTTGAAATTGTGCGGCAAACAAATTAAAAACATTAAAACTAGGCCGTAAATGGGCCATTTTTTATTTCCTTTACTATTCACTGTTGATAAATGAAATAAAAATGGCCCGTTTATGTTACAGTTTGGAATTAGTTAATGAATATTTATAATGTGTGTCAGGTCAGGCCCAGTAGCTGTGCTACGTATACATTCTTAGGCGCTCTCACCTTTGGAAGTTTCAACATTTTGTCACGTTTGTCATTATCCTTCTTTTTATTTTGGGAATTTAACAATTTTTGTTTGAAGAATTGAAAGGAAGCTTCTTCATTTGAATTCTTAAACACCTTTCTGCGTTACGTAGTTCTCTGGAACTAGGCTCCAGTTTGTAAACAAAAATCGATAGCATAGTCCACTATAGAGGTCTCGTCGCGCTTGCGCACCACTGGAAAAAAAAAATAGCCCCTCACGGGCAGGGGCTGTGGGTTGCTGGCTAAGGACCTGTAGCCTACCGCTGACTGACGTGCGAGCTGCAGTGCGAATTTTCTCATCCTGTGCTAATCCCTGTGCGTCATCAGGTGTGTCTTCACGATACCTTTTGAACGTCTGGCCCGAATGAAAAAAAAAATTGACGTGAAATTAAAAGCTCGATACTGTATGTTCCATAAATTAATCAGAACAACATTTAAAAGAATTGGCATAGAAATAAAAAACGAATTGTAAAATCATTTGCAGTAAACACATTTACCCATTTGACGTAGAAAACTACCTCTAAAAGTAATTTCAGTGAACAAAATTTACCCATTGAGATAGAAAACTACTGTATTGACGAGAGTTCAGTGGTAGTTGATGGAAAAAGATGTTATGGCTTAGCTAGTAAAAATGACGCTGGTTATTTGGTTCCATTGGGTTTATTGCGGTGGAGGTTGCAATTTTACGCTCGCCCGACTTACACACGGAATAACCCTTGCGGTTATACACAGGCTGCTTGCGGGACTTTAAAGATAGGGGAAAAGCAGGAAGGTATTGGTGGTAAATAATAGATGAACTTACATAATGTTGCAGAATAATTTTGGTATGAGGATCGAAATATTGGGTAGAGAAAAAGGCGAATAAATTATGACGGTTTCACTCCTAGGTGTTACAGTTAGGAGGAATTGGAATGGAATGAATTAATACAAGTGTAACCACGGCAAACAAAGCATGACATGGCAAAACAAAGCATGACATCATGACTACAATGCACGTCATGGCATGCATGCGCACATTGACCTATAATAATGGAGTCTGGACGAGACTCGAACTTCTTGGGAGCTCATCTGTAAGGACATCCGCCACGGGCACAGGAACAGTCCACCACTCCATACCGGCGCCGAGCTGGGGGCCGATGACCTTAGTCTTCCATCAATGTGGCGTCCGCCGGGTCTACCCACTAACGTCCGGCGCATCAGCACAGGATGGTGGCAGCTCAAACGCCACCAACGGCTGCCGATGCAGAAATGCCCCCGGGATCAAAGTTTTCGGTCGCCTTCCGTGGGGACCGTTTTAAATTGGGAAACAGGAAATAAAAGAAATACAACCAAGATTAATACAAAATACACACACACACTTTAGAATATATGGCCAAAACGGGTAGGGATGTCGTCAAAAAGGCAGCGGTACGCAATAGCACCTTGGGGGAAAAAGGCCTACAAACCAGGCACCAATTACGGTGTGAATACCCGGCCTCTAATATGTACAAAATTGGCGACCAACAGAAGTTTCGACACTCTAGCCGATCGGCGAAATCAAAACATGCCTATTCTACTTAAGACGAAGGGAGCACACAAATCGGCATCTTTATGGGGTTTACATTGTGGTGCATTGGTGGTTCAGTGGTAGAATGCTTGCCTGCCACGCGGGCAGCCCGGGTTCGATTCCCGGCCGATGCACCACAATGTATTTACACAGGCTGTTTGCAGGACTTTAAAGATAGGGGAAAAGGAAGAAAGTATTGGTGGTAAATAATAGATGAACTTACATAATGTTGCAGAATAATTTTGGTATAAGGATCGAAATATTGGGTAGAGAAAAAGGTGAATAAATTATGACGGTTTCACTCCTAGGTGTTACAGTTAGGAGGAATTGGAATGGAATGAATTAATACAACAAGTGGTAACCATGCATGGCAAACAAAGCATGACACCATGACTACAATACACGTCATGGCATGTATGCGCACATTGGCCTATAATAATAGTCTCAGCTGGACTAGACTCGAACTTCTTGGGAGCTCCGCTGTAAGGACATCCGCCACGGGCACAGGAACAGTCCACCACTCCATACCGGCGCCGAGCTGGGGCCTATGACCTTAGTCTTCAATCAATGTGGCGTCCGCCGGGTCTACCCACAAACGTCCGGCGCATCAGCACAGGATGGTGGCAGCTCAAACGCCAGCAACGGCTGTCGATACACTACCTCCAAAAGTAATTTCAATAAACAAATTTACCCATAGAGATAGAAAACTAAATCTAAAAGTAATTTCAGTAAACAAGTCTTACCCAGTGCTCCAACCAAATTTCGCGGCTCTCCCAATCCTAATATTTTTACAATTTTATTTCTTTTTTAAAATTTTTTTTTAACGACCACATAAAAATCGTGTGTGGAGTAGGGACCATAGTCGATTCCCCCAGTTACATCGATGACGACCATACAGTTAGCATTCCAGCTTCGTGCGATTCGAATAAAATAAGGCTCAATAATTAGTGCTGTTTTGTATTTCCATTCACATAATTAGTCCGCTGTTACAGGCCGACAAAATGCATTTTAATTGTGGTGGGTCAACTGTATGCTAGTACCGCCCAATAATTACTGCTTAATTGGTTCTCTTTATCGCTTCCAGTCACATAATTAGTGCTTCATTGCATGCCAAAAAAAATGTACCTTCGTTGTAGGGGAGGGTGAAGGGGGGGGGGGGGCGGTATGCCTGGGACACCTGCCCTCAAAAGTACGACTGAAATGAAACCGTACCCAATAAGTGGTTAGTTAGTGGCTTTTTTTGTGCTTCCATTCACATAATTAGGTACAGGAGAGGTACAACCGTCTTCCTACGTCTTTCTCGTCTTGGGCAAGATTATTACGATGTTGCGTTTCCTAGCAGTTTCCCATTCGGGTAAAAAGTAAAATAAAATAAAAAATAGTCGAGAAAAAATTGTACTAACAATTATTGGGTCTAATATTATTCTCCCGTCAGCCTTGCGTAAAGGGTCACTTCCTCCCCCCCTCCCCTCCCGTTTCGAACCTGTTTTAACCACCCGTTGCATTTTCGGGTAGAGAAAGGCCATGTGATGCTTCGTATTCATGTCAATTGTGACATGTGAAAGATCCTAGTAGGTTCTGAGTGTAATAACCTAGCAAAATTGTTCCTCGATACCGTAGCTTCGGCTGGGCTTCTACCTTCAAAGTGAATTTGATTTCGCCACTCAGCGTTGCGTTGGTCTTGTTGAGTTGTTAAAACTTAGGTACGACTACTTTTTAGTCGGATGGCACAATTGGCATACATTTGTCATTTGGGAGGAAATAATTATTACCAGTGTCACTGACGAGCACTGCGATTTCTGACATAGCAAAGTGGTGTGATAATACAGTTAAAGCTATTTTTGAGTGAAATTTGAAATGAATTAATTTATTTGCACTGCGCACTTTTCTTTGGCCAAAAAAATCTATAAAAATTTCAGATTTGGTCTGAAAAACCCTGGGAAAATCACAAAATTTCACCATGATTTTTTGAATGCAGCCCTAATAATTTAAACAGTTGTTCGATAAAAGGGGAATTGTTAAAAAGAAAACTAAACAGGGGCGTCGTGGGGCAGTTAAACCAGTTTGAGTTCGTGCTCCCTAACACAAACAACAACCAATAACAACAAACAGTGGTTTTATAAAAATTGTCTTTAACCGTTGTTTAAGGTAGGGGAGAGTTTTCACTTTTTTTCCGTGTGTTTAAAAGTAACTGAATACAAGCTAAGCAGCCGTAAGGACTAATTGGCGTGTTTTCCCAATTTGGGCAACTCTCTCCAGTATCTAGGTGCTTTACTTCTAGAGGAGTAGTAGTACCTAGAAAAAAAAAAGAAAACGCACGCACAACACTTTGCATGATCTCAATTATGTAAACTGCTCATTTGCTGATTTCGCTCTCTCATTCGCCACTGAGCCTGCGTCACCAGGTGAAATTATTATCCAATTAAATTCTTGTTCGATGCCAAATTCTACTTGACGGTCTTGTTGTGCTGGGGCCAATGACCAGCTACCCGACAATTGCATACAGTTATATAAGCATTGCGTGTAGTTTTAGTGATGTTTACGATGTCAAACGCCTGTTTTGTTTTGCTCACTCAATCAACGCACCCTCTAACTTGTGATTCATTGTCACCTGAGCCTTCTCCTACGTTTCTCTCTCTGGACACTTTGTGGCTAAATAAACGAACACCTATCGTCCCAACTTTAACTTCTTTTAATTCTCGGCCATCTAGTAACAAAGTTTGCCTTTTTGCCATCAGGATAACTTTGAGATTTATAAGTCTATACACTATGCCGGCCATATTCAATTTTCCAACAAGTCTTCTACTACTGGACTACAACACTGAACCGTTTGACTGCATAGTTTCACTGCGTACGTATATTCTACTTTTCACCCATAAAATAAAAGTATTTCCTAGCAAAATTGTCCCGTGATAACCAAAGCAGTTGAAAAGGACGTTAATTCGAATATTTAATGTCGACTGACAATCCTAACTACTACTACTGTAACCCAACATGGTATCGTTCTTCACATCGGCCTGATACTGTTAGGGAGCCCGTCTTTGGCCCAGAAGAACTTGGGCAGAAGAACCAATTGTAGACCACTACCCTATGCCCGTATTACACACGGGTCGTGTTGGAAGCATAGTTTGCAACATTGTACTTTTTGGTCTCAGATGTATATGTTCATCTTTGACCAAATTTTAGTGTCCTTCAATAACATTTTTGTCCACACTTCACTCTGGCTTGCCCCAGTGGGCCACACACGCAGTCGTAACGCGTATTAGGTCATTCATTAAGCCTTATAGTGTCCGCGGCCTATGTTGAGTTCTCCGCAGAACGAACACAGATAATCGATTGTACGTTTTCAGTAGCAGAGTGCCTTGTTGATATCCAAGATGGTTACATAAATAATGGCGGCCGTCGATTAAAGCCACCCCTCCAGGAAGACGTAGCCGCTTACAAAATACTTGCAGGACTCAAGATGCTCAAAATACTGGCAGGACACTGTGCACACAATAATAGCTCTGTAGTGATGTAGTGATGGCAGTCTTACTTATGGCTAACAAACACTGATTTTCTTGCGCTTAGCTCACTCAATCAGTGCATCCCCCTTCAGTCGCTCCTCCCTCATTTTTGCCTTTTTTCATTTTTGCCTTGTTCCCTTACAATATATCTCCCCCACCCCCCTCTTCCGGTCACTTGTTCCTGCTTTTTTTCATTTTTCGTTTTTGTACTGAATCTCAATGTGTATTTCGTTTGTGTCCTTTAAAGTACTGTAGCAGGCACTGTGGGCAACCGCTTATTTTAAGTTTAATCACGGGAATGTGATTTTTTTTTAGCGTATGTTTTGTGCATTCGTCGTTGGCGATAATGTTGCTGCACGTTTCTTGCGAGTCCTAAATTGGTGATCCTCAAAAGTGTTTTCCAACTTTTCATCAGCTGTTAACGCGGGTACAGGTTTCTCGTTCTCCTATAGTGTGGGCGGCGTATCTTGAGTCCTGCACTTATTTTGTGATCGGCTACGTCTTCCTGGAAGGGGCGGCTTTAACCGTCGGCCGCCATTGTTTTTTGTAACTACTTTGGATATCAACAAGGCACTCTGCCACTAAACACGTACAGTCGATTATTTGTGTTCATTCTGGGGCGAACTCAAGATGGGCCGCGGAGACTATAAATGATTACATAACCACAATGGCAATGGCCGCTTTAGAAGAGTTGGGGTTTGGGGTTGAGTGCACCGCTTGCAACTTTAAAACGGTTTGATCTTCCGTGTATGCCCATGCTCCGCCAAATTACGTTTGTTCAATCACATTTTTTGCACACCCTGGCTGACACACTGGCTTTGCTTCAGTGTATCCTGCCCACCTGAGAAGCCGAAACACATGTATTAGGTCATTCAATAAGCCTAAAATGGCTCCGGGTATGCTGAGTGAACTCAAACTATGCCGGTTTTACTTAGGGTTGACCAATACTGAGCACTTTTTGTTTGCTTCGCTCACTCACTCAGCACATCCCATTGTGTTGCTCCTCCCGCCTTTTTTTCCAATTTTGCAACGAGCAAATGGAAAAAAAAAACACGGGAGGGGAAGGCGTGTATTAGGTGATTCATTAAGCCTTCGTGGCTCTGGCTATGCCCATGCTTAATGAACGCAAATGACGCCAGTCTTACTCTCATAGCTAACAGCCGTTTGGGCAGCATGAAATAAAAACGACCGCCGACCGTCCTCCCCCTAGTCTTCCCGCCCCCCCCAAGTCCCCCCAGTGTGTGGTCTGAATCCCCCCATCTCTGTTCCCCGTCTCTTGGAACCCCTGGTGTTTGGAGTTCTTAGGGCAGTAAATAATGTTTTCAGTGGTGGGCGCCACTTTTATTCTCAGTGTGGCTGAATCGCCTGTTTCTCCGTTTTGGTATCAATGCGATAAGCCCACAATAACGATCGTGCGTGCAGTGATTTTTACTCAACCAACTTTGAAACTATTCAACTCGGCTCTAATAGCCAGCATTATTGAAGCAGTATTTCGTATGTTACTGATAGTTACAGGGCACATCCTTTCACATTGTCGGCCGCTCGCCCATTTTCTTATCTACCGTGCCAAGAATGAACCCGCTGCCGAGCTAAGAATCAACCTGCTTGCCCTCTTTCATTATAGTACATGATGAATTTGCTAAGCGATCCCAACTAAGCGTATTATATAGAGTAGCATCGTACCCAGCTTCGCCCATGGTTGTTTCACAGTTTTCGGTTGGTGTTGCCTGAACATTGACTGCGAAATGCATCCCCCCCCCTGGAAGTTTCCCTTTTCCTCCCATCTTCACCCTCCCCTTCCCCCTTTTCCTCCCATCATCTCCCTGACCTCACCTTCCCATCGCCCCTACTCTTTCTCCTTTCCTATCTTGCTACCGGGCCCTCTACTTCCTTTCCTCCCCTTTAACTCCCGTCTTTTCCCTCCCGTGTTTCGTCCCTTGTTTCCCGTAGGTTTTGTAATGCATAATCATATGGTTAATGGTAACAGACGCTGTCCCTGACTCTCCCAATCCCTTTATTTTTTAAAGAGTAGAGCTAACAGACGCACTGCCCCACACAAGGGCATTCCCCATTCTTCCCTTCCCCCACCCAGTTTATCGATTTGGCTTCTGCGATCCGTATCGTGTGAAAGACAACTGTTCTTCGTGCATGACGTCATTCAAGACTTGTCGCTGTGATAACCGCGCAGTGCGGATGCATAGTCGAGGCAACAATGTGCCATCTTCAATTTTTCAAGGCGACAACGTACCAGTTTCAACTTCCTACCAAAAAATTGACTCGTTCACCCCTTTTCATTGTAGGGGTGGGTCTTGTCTTCGTTTTTGCTATGAGATTTTGACTTATTAGAAAACAAAAACAAATCGTTTGATATTTAAGGAAAGGTTTAACTGCTCCGAACTCAAAACAGCAAAGGAACACAAATAAACTTCCCTGTAAAGTTTCAAATTCTGCAGTGTTGCTGTGCTGTGTAGTCCACGCGAAACCTTACTGTTGTGTTCAAATGTTCTTACCATTTTTTTTTTACTTCTCCACAAGATGGGTCAGCTAATGATTGATGCATGGCTAAATGACATTGCTGGAAAATGGTTAAGAACTAATCGTCTTATTGTGTGCGGGCCGTATCTTGAGTCCTGGAAGTATTTTGTGAGCGGCTATGTCTTCCTGGAGGGGGCGGCTTTCATCGTTGGCCACCATTGTTTTTGTAACCATCTTGGATATCAGCAAGGCACTCTGCTACTCAAAACGTACAATCGATTATCTGTGTTCGTTCTGCGGAGAACTCAAGATAGGCCGCGGACACTATAGTGCGCTGAGCACAAAATTGCTCATATATGGTTCGTACGAGTTCTTGAAAACCTGGAAATGTCTTGGAAAGTAATAATGAAAGTCCTTCAAAAGTAAAAGTAAGCTTGTAAAAGTGCTTTAAAATCTTGAAAAATGATTATGTATTATCAGTAGAGTGATGAACGGAAAGTAGACCACTTGACTGTAGAAAACTGAAACAATTGGTCCAAGAAGTAGTCGAGTGTCCTCACATTGTTCTTCCTTTGTTTCGGCGTCAAAGGTTTTTGAAACTGAACTATGTTTTTTTTTAATAGTATTTATGTGTCTAATGGTTGAATACAGCAGTAAGGTTTCACGTGGACTAAACAGTACAGCAACACTGCAGTATCTGAAAGTTTACAGGAAAGTTTATTTGTGTTCTTTTGCTGTTTTGACTCGGTTAAACCTTACCTCAAACATCAAACGATTTGTTTTTATTTTCTAATTTGTGTTACTTTGACATACCAAGTTAGTCTTCTGTATTCATCTCAAGTTGTGGCTTGTTTCCACGTTTTTGGTTTTATTTTGACTTTTTTGTTTATTTTTCGTGAATTAGAAGTGGATACAATTTTTTTGACAGCGTTGTTTAGATTTATCACGACACACTAGTGCGTCTTAGGGCGCGTTTACGCAGCGACTCGCCTTTGCATTCTCGCAGCTAGAACTCAATCGCGATGGCAAAGGTGACATTGCCATGGTAACAACACTAAATGGATTTGCTAAATCCGACGTCGTTTGAGCAAATACTTGCATTCTTATAATCCGTGCCAATAATATAAAGAATTCCTCATGACGAAACAATTTTCCCAAACGCTTCTGAACTCACGTTATTAGCTGTTTTCGTTGCGAGGCGGCAGACATAAAACCGCCGCCATGTTAGAATTTGAGGTGATTTCTAGCTTCTAGCTGCGAGAATGCAAAAGCGAGTGGTTGCGTAAACATGCCCGTAGATACGTACGTTAGTATACATGTTGTCACTGTCCGAACTTTAGCCGCCCAAGAGAGACGATGCCCACAAAACTAATAATAGCTATAACAATACTTTCGTACTTATGCCATTCCCGTTACACCCCCAGGATGTAAACCGAAAAGGTTTGCAGTTCGTGTCGTACTGCAGCCATTCGTCAATTTCATAGCTGGACGCCTTCCCTCTATTTCGGTATAGGTCAATAATCACCCCCACAGGATTTACCGAGGGTATGAGTGGACGAGAAGTAACGAGCACGCTAGGCAGTAAGATATTTGCAACTTTATTGAGGGTCAGATTTTGCAGTGAAATCACTTAAACCATGCGCAATGGTGTTTGCTGTAACATCACCATGAGTTAGCCAATGACAAACGAGAACAACGGCTGTTTGGCCGTCTGATTGGACTAGCCCAGCCACGTGATATGCACGTCACAGCAAACAGCCATGGCACGTGGTATAGCTGACATACCTACACGAGTTAATTTTTGTCAGGTGGGTCTTCTCGATTTTAACACGCTTTAAGCTTATGTACCGCATTATTATTTTTGCCCAAGTACCTTAACTGTGCATAACTATGCTTCAGGATATTACACACCTACGCTATGGCCTTAAACATTGAATTAATGTGATGTTTGTTGCCAAACGTGGTGCGACACACTAGCGTGTGTCCAGATAGTCACAACGAAGTTATGTCTATGCTATGCATTTAAGTAATTATACGTAACGAAACTTTTTTTTCTTCCAGTGTATGATTTCCTCACTCCTTCCCTGAGTGCTCTGTGATGATTACCCACAACACGAAAGTGCCCTGACTGCATACAGACGAAGCATGGCACTAGAAAAAACGAAGAAGAGTGATTCGGCCCTGAAACCGAAGAAGAGGGATTCGGCCCTGAAGCCGAATAAGAGTGATTCGGCCCTGAAGCCGAAGAAGAGTGATTCGGCCCTGAAGCCGAAGAAGGTTTTCAAATGTGATGAATGCGACGCAACATTCACAAGGCACAACAATTTACGTAATCACTCACGGGTGCATACCGGTAAGGAGCTGTTTTGCTGCAAACAATGTGATGCAAAATTTACAATCATTGCAAGGTTAAAACGTCACATATTAGTGCACACGGGAGAGAGACCGTTTAAGTGTGAATTTTGTGATGCCAAATTTGCGGAGAAGGGCAATCTGAAACAGCATGAACGTCTGCACACTGGCGAGAAACCCTACAGGTGCGTTTTGTGTGGCACTACGTTTCCCTTTAAGAAATCGCTGGATTACCACATGAGAATGAGACATACCTTGGAAAAACCTTTCAAGTGTAGCGAGTGTAGTATGCGTTTTGCCGTTGACACTCTACTGAAGAGACACGTGGCTAAACATACAGGTTTGAGGCCCTATGTCTGCTCCGGTTGTGGAGCATCATTCCCTATTAAAGCCGATTTGACCCGCCATCTTAAATTCCACGTTAACGAGAAACTCTACACATGCAAAGAGTGCGGTGGCAAGTTTTTTTCAGTCACTCACTTGAATCGCCACATGAAGATACACTCAGGCGATAGACCATACGAATGCTTAAAATGTGGCGGGCGATTTATCCAAAAGTGTACTTATCGACTCCACATGGCCATCCACGACAAAGAACACCCATCAAAGTGCAGTGTATGCGAACGGGTTTTCAAAAGTGAAGTGAGCTTAAATCGACATGCTCGAGTACACAAAAGTAAGAGAAGAAGGCTCCGATCAAGCATTGCTACTCCGCCAAAGAGATCTAAAACATCATCACCGTCCCGCATGAAGGATCGATCTATTCACCCGTGTGGGTTATGCCACAAAACATTCGCGTGCAAGATACGCCTCAAATTTCACAGAGAACGGTTCCACGAGGCGGCAAAAGATTTCAGTTGCAACATTTGCAACAAGGTTTTAGCCAACATAAAGCAGTTGGATAAACATGCTGCCACCCACATCAAAGCCAAAATGTATCCTTGTTCCAAGTGTGGCAGAACCTTCAGCACCACAGTGTCCGTTAGACTTCACTCACGGATGCATGTCCTGATGAAAAACCCCAATAAGTGCCCAAAATGCGACAAAGTTTTTCTGAAAGTCAACTGGTACAACAGGCATTTAAGAAAGTGCGGCGTAGAACGAGATAATTCCATATCCAGTGTGGATTCAGAAATATCGTCAGAAGCTCCAAGTGTAGATGTAGAGGCATCACTGGAAGACAGAATCAAAGCTTTGATATCCGTCGTGGCTGACAAATCTACACTGACACGCATTGGTTGGCCTAACGACCCACTTCCGGAATTATTGGTGTCCCTGATTCGTTACTGCGGCTACGAACCAGTAGAAGCTAATGAAAATATAAGTTTTAATGAATATCTCCAAGAAAATTGTAAAGTCTTGTTCCGCATGTCTATTGGTGAAGAAGCGATGAATGAAATGTTGAAAACCAACACCGTAGACGAAATCATCACAAAAATGTTGCTTATTGCTTAAGAACACTACATTTCAAGCAAATGGGCATGCTGTAAAGCACAGTGACAGACAACGTGTTACGGAAGATTCACATGTTCAGGAAAGTTCAGGAAATGTGCAGTTCCTGAAGTAACATCTGCCCGATATAATGCAGCAATGTGCATTAATTTTTCAATTCATTTCGAAAAAGTGGTGCGGAAGCAAAATGTGGTTTTTTTTTTATGAAGACGCCACTACAAGTTGAGTACAAAACGGACGTTTGAGTAATGAAAAAAAGCACCAGAACAGTGATTAAAAAGTATAAAACTAGTGGGTGTACAAGCATACAATTAAAAAGGTGACGTTTCGAGTCGGATACTGCTTTTTCTTAAACTAAAATTAAGTTTGTAAAACTTGTATGCTTTGTTGTGCTTTGTGGGTTTGCCCATTGTTTGCCCCCCCCCCCCCCCGTTTAATTTGCGGGTCGGTGGGTAGTTGGCATCGTATGTTCGCGCGCCTTGGCTGCTACTTTTATACTTTGCCGTTCCGTCGGTAGATGGCGGAGATGGCATCGTATGTCCTGCTTGCTGCAGATGGAGATAGCTGCTGGCGCTGCCGATGACAGCGTTCCGCATCTTGTGTAATTATATATGTATATAGATGTTTTGACTTTTGGCCTATTGCTAAGTATGGCTTGATAAAGAGTCGTATCCGAATTGAAACGTCGCATTTTTAATTGTATTCTTTGTGCACGTGTTGGCTGTATGCTTGTGCGCCTATTGGCTTTTAATTTTGAATACAAAATGGACCCACACTGGCGTGTATTTGAGTTTACACATTCTTTTCATATATTTTTGACAACAAATCACGAAATTCACTCTCGAATTTTTTTAAATAACTGGTACTGTTCTTCACATACTGAAACCAACTGTGCTTGCATCCACAGTGCCGAAGTTAACCACAAGCAAAAGCAGATGTGATGACTTAGTTGTTGTACGGGTTGAAATTGGGTATCAATGGTTCTCAATCATTAACTAAAAAATGTGACGCACATGTCTATTATGTATCGAAAGCGTTTCGGTGAATATTAATTTCTGATTACTTAACCTGAAACGTAATGACGTCCAATTCACATGCCATTAATTTGGATTAATACCAGTTTATTTGATGCCGGGTTAGATCTGAATATTGATTATAGCCTTTCCTGTGTTCATGGTGTAAGAGTGATTTTGATATGAGAGTCAATGTCGCAAATCCATACGCTAAATTTTATTGATTTTCGAACTTGAAACTCCACCCCCACCCCCCACCCCCCCAAAAATGCATAGAGATGGATGTATGTGGAAAATATTTAATAAATTTGGTAATGCTTTCAAAAGTTATTGTGGAGGCAAGCAGACAGACAAAGTGCAAGATGTACAGCTTTTTTCCTCTGTTTTGCACTTTGCATCACTAAAAAAAATCACAACCTGAGATGGAAATCCAGAAGTGGTCTAACTTTAGAATGCATATCACGCTTTACATCAACGTCATCTCCAGGATCCATGGACAGAGAAATGGAAGTGTCGAATACATCTGGGTGCAGGCGCATTTACGTTCCTTACGGATCTATACATCACAGTGCCTCATCGGGGAATTGAACCCCCAATGCGCCATTAAGCCTTAATCCCCCCCCCCCCCAATGACTTTTAAAACCAAAGGCCAAAGTGCTACCGCTAAGCCATTCTGACACAGCCGTCCTTAATTTCACGCTATATTGTGTGATCCATTCTATTTCTTGGCGTCTGTAGCACACAAACAAGCGTCCCTCAATTGTATGTCTATATGTATATGTGGGCGTGTTAAATGCTGTTTCCTTTTAAGTTTGGCCAAGTCTTTTTTTTAGCAGTAGGACTGTAGCAGTAGGACATCAGCCTTTGGTAGGTCATGGGTTCAATTCGCCGCTCAGGTAGTCTGACATTTAAGGCTACATAAATAGGTTCGCATCCGTACTTATTTGACACTTCCCGAGCCCATTGGGCTTTCTTTCCTGTAGAGACATGCAAGTTTCATAGCAAATAAATAAAATTTTAATTTTTCCACTAGAAGTTTAAAAACTATTTACCGATGTGTGTTAAAAGCATGCACGAAGCATAACTCCTTACTACCATTTCGACCATGCCAGGAGGATATGTTCGTTTCTCTGGATTGAAATTATTTAAACAAGCAAGGTAGTACATCCCATGCCACTTAAATGTATCAGTGTGGCAATCACTACGATACAGAATAAGAACAGTGTTGTTTGATTTAAATCAACTTGCTGAAAGGTGGTACAAGTATGCTTATGATCCATGTGCAATTCAAAACTTTTTCTTGTTTCTCTTAACCCCGCCTGTAGCTTTTCACGGATTTTTTGACTCTTTCGTTTAAATCCGTGTCTGCTTTCATTTCTGTTAGTATCCTGGATGGTGGGGGTGCTATGGATGAGGCTAAATCCTGGCTACGGGCATGCTACATTTGTGGATCTAACATGTATGCAATTCCAATCGCAGACATAATGTTGCAGTGGACTGCTAATTATCCAGAAATGAAAAAAAAAGGCAATTAAGCAACATAACAAGTAACTTATAAAAAAAATTATTTTTATTGCCCAAGCAGGTAAATTGCACGCTAAAAAAGGATTTAATTCAGTGATATAAACCCCTGTCACCTCACAAGTCCCCTTGCAGATGGCCCATCCTTGATTTTGATTTAAATGTGCCCCAAAAATCACTGATTTAAAGCCAGTTCTGGACCCAGTGTACATCTCTGGTTTCGTACAGACCCGGGTTCGATGCCGGTGATGGAAGGTCCATATGTACGGGGTTTTTTTCCGGTTGTTTTCCGCCCGTTGCACGAGCACTTCTTCCGGGTACTCCGGTTTTCTCTCTCATGCGGCAAAAAGCAACTGTAATAATGGTGGTACTTCGTCCACTTAACATCAGTCGCTTGGATCTTTGGGTTGGTGGATACCCCAAGCATCGTCTCTTCCGATTTCTATTTCTATGACTAAATTCATAAATATATCCGTGTACAGAGCAGTGACATTTGCCGCCATGTTGGCACCAGTATGGGTTTTGGAGGGCATAACTACAAGGTGCACTACATAAAAATGGAGGGAAAAACAACGGAAGAGCAGATTTCTTAGGCTTAAAATAACGTTGTTTTCTCCAACAACAAAAATCACGCGTTTTAGGTCTAAGAAATTAATCTTCACAGCATCGGCTTCAGTATGACGCCCTTCTGTTTCTCTCTGCAGTGCCCCTTGCAGCTAACGCATTAAGGCTCCAGCATAGAGTTATACACAATAATACTACATCGTGTCACTGCTCTATAGTATATCGGTGTACCTACAACACAGCTGACATCTACGATCTCATAAAAGATGGGGATGGGGACCCATACGTTAATAAATAATACACCCCGGGCCGGGGGGGGGGTGAGTAATATTTTAACAAAAGAAAATCACTTTTATTTTCAGTTAGAAGAGAAACTAACAAAAAAATACAATAGAAGTCTCCCGATTTGGTACAGAGCAGCGTCACTGAGGCTAGTATCTGAAACCGGTCACTGAGCTAGCCGTATGGGGCACTGGATTTATACAGAGGTAAAACCATTATCGTAGTTTGTCAAGCCAATGTTGTGGTAGCGCCTTTCTTGGACCTAAATAGTACTGTGTTGAATTTGTTGGTAGCTGTTCGCAATTTTCAGGAAGAGCAATATTTTCTTCTCCACTTTATTACCTTAGTATATGTTTCACAGTGTAAGGAATTGGACAAAACGTCGTTTTGTAGACCTAAGAAATTCGCTTTCTGAGCGTCGGCTTGGACCGTGGTCTTTTTTTTTAATCCCCATTTGTATCCAGTGCACTTTGCAGGTAGCTAAACGGCTTGGGAAAGACGCCGTGGTTTTTTTTTTTACCTCCATTTGTATCCAGTGCCTCTTACAGGTAGTTAAACGGCTTGGAAACATGCCGTGAGTTTTTTTTTTAACCTATATTTGTAACCAGTACCCCTTGCAGGCAGCTAAACGATACGCTCCTGCTGTGCACAACTGCTGTGCACAGCAGTTACTGGAATTACCTAGCAAAATTGTCCCTCTCATCTTCTGGATCCTCGGCTTTAGCTGGGAGTGCTTCAGACACAGTTTTTTTTTTATTTTACCAAACATTTTGAATTAATTAAAACAGTCACATGCCAATCAACAACACCACCACTCTGTTCCAATTAAAGTCTTATTAAAAAATTTAAAACCAAAGGAAGATAGCCTTTATACAGTTTATTTTGGTACGTTTTGTCTTGTAACCGCAAGTTTGAAATGAAACACACACTACTGTGAAAAACTTTTCGATTTTTCTATGGCTAACACTGCTTTAAAGCGAGCATTCATTTACAATCAGCCGTACTTGAGTTCATATAAGATGCTTAATCGTTTATAATTCAGGGCCTGTAATAGAGATATGAGAGATAGATATACAACCAACTCGTAATGAAAAATTAACTAGAGCGTGAAAAAAGTAAGGCTATAATTACAAGCGTACAAAGGAGACGTAAGGGTACATAAGAATACAAAGGGTACACAGAATTACACACCACAGGTAAATTAAAGAGTAAATAAATGGCAAAAAATACAGGATAAATAAAGTACGGGTATAGAATAGAATAGAATAGACGGTGTCGGCGAGTCAGCTATACAGCTTTTTGAAGGCTTAAGCGACAGACGTTAAGTGGAAGGAACCACCATCGTAAACAGTTGTTTTTTTGCCGCAGGAGGGAGGAAACCAGAGTACCCGGAGGAAACCCTCGTACAACGTAAGGGTACATAGGGTTAAAAAGCTACAAAAGAGTACATAGTGTATAAAACGATACTTAGGGTACAAAAAAAGAGTAATAAAGTATAAAACGGTACATAAGTACATAAGGGTACAAAAGAATACACTGTATCTATGGTTAAATATGGGTACACAAGGCTACGTAAGGTTGCGTAAGGTTCTGTAAGAGTAAATAACGGTCCGTAAGGGTAAATAAAAGAGTATAAAAAGTGCAGAAAGGTAAACAAAGGTAAATAAGGGTAAAACAAAACGTTGTGAAAATACAAGATACACTAAGCTGAGGTAATGTTCCCCAATCGCAGATTAGTATATCTTGTATTCTCACCACGCCATTTTTTAATGCAGACTGTTGCTTTGTCTCTTTACCGATGATTAGTATATGAAGTACTACCTTGTGATTGGTAGCTTATATTAAGGGCATTGAATTGTTTATTTTTGTGAAAGTTTGTCAGTAGCTGAACATGACCTGAATTTAAGCTGTGAAATGCCACGTTTTAAACTAAAGCCTCGATCACTTCGGAATTTGCATTATGGTTTATCAGCAATACGAGTAATTCCACAAACATCCAAAGAATTTAAATGTTGACAAATTTATTACATATAATTCCTGACGCATTTATTTTGGAAATTACCTTGATTTTCATAAATGCTAGTTTTGCAAAAACAATTTCTACAATTATGCTGGTCTCTAATTAATTCTTGACATGACACTATTAGGCCGATGAATTTCTGAAGTATTTTCTACTGCAGGAATGTGTTGCAGGTATTACAACATGAACATGAGTTGACGTAATTAAATTAAGATTCGCATATGTGAACTTATTTGCTCTTTCGAGAAAAGGTGAGAGTGCTGCAGAGTCATTTCTAGGAAATGACTGATATTCAGTATATGTATCTGCCGATAGTATGAGTACGGGAATAGGCTACACAAATGCAAGCCAACATTGATATGCATTTTGTTTTGATGCTACGGTGTATACAGCGTGAAAATAGCTCTGCAACCAGGCGTGGTTAAGATATGAGGTTTGCAACATTTTAAAGCAGAATTCGTACAACAACTTCATGGCTACTTTAGAAGAGTAAGTTACCGGGCAAAATATTTTAGTGGATAATGTAAAAAAATTAATGCAATAAAGAACCAAGTGCAGTTTATATAAAAAACACCTTTAAACCATAGCTAATGGTCAAGTACATTTTTTTTTAGTAGCAATAATGCATCCAACACGTCAAAAATCTGTAGATATCGTCATTTGCCTAGGATTGGTTTGGAAAATTGCATTGCAGAGGTATTGGTTAAAATGATACCATCAAACCTTAGTCGCTGCATGGTCGTATAAAAGCTCCAGTTCAAAGTTGTTTATTTTGGATTTAAGTTGTTGATACAGGTCCCACAGTTCCCTCACGTCGATTCTGCTGTGAATAACTCATTCGAATCAAGTTACGATTTTTTTTTTGCCTCCTAGCCCGACAATTCAAAATCCTAAAATATGGACATGAATGTGAAATGGACATGGGATCTTTCAAAATACATATAAATCCTGACATTTTCAGCATTTTTTTTACCGTAAGTAGGACTATACCTGTATTCGGCACAAGTCTACTTCACACATATGGCCTACATTTTAAGAAGAAAAAAACTTGCCTTAAAGTGGCTAGAAAGGCAATACAAACTGATCCCAAGCCGTGGAAGTCTCGAGGCAGGCGACGCCGCGCAGTGAAGCACCACAAGTGAAACACCAAACCCCAAACAGTTCATTACAAGTGAAACGCCAAACAGAAGCTGGTACCTGCCTAACCTAACCGACAATAACAACAAAACCACACGCAACTGACAATAACTACCCTCTTATCTTAACTGTTTACGAAAAGAAAATATAAACTTCCCTGCTCCGTAAGGCCCCGCGAGCGAACGCAAACACCGTATAAATGTACGGATTGCGGAGCTACAAATTGACCGATTTAAGTCGTTTTAACACATTTCCGCGCTATAAAACTGACTGTTCCTGGATGTATGAAGGTCCTGGAGCCATTTGGAATCAATTTCAGAAGGATATCGGGTATGGGTGTATTCTAGAGTTTAGCCCCTGTGTCCATTTATTACATTGCATGGTAAGGTAGCCTAAGAGTACCGTGAAATGTCACAGTGGTATCAAAATAACATTATGATGAAGCGAACTTGTTTAAAATGTAACATTTTTTGGATTCCTATTCTGGGTTTGCCCAGCTTGCTTGCTTTTGTTCATTCATATTTTTGTATATAAGAAGATAAAAGATGTAGGTTTTGAAGTAATGGATTTTATGAATTTTTTTTTACAAATGTTTTGAATTGTTCTGTGTTATAACTGCTTTAGACACAGAAAAATTGTTTGATCTCAAAAGTTGTAGGTGTAGCAGTGTTGTGTGCTGGTACAGGACGAAAGAATATAA
>JAHWFP010208872.1:0-16508 GCA_023313725.1 Lithobius niger | reverse complement strand
AATGTATCGCAAACTCATACTTGTGTTCGACTGCAATCAACACTCACATTTGAGATGTGTATGTACTGTAAGTCTTTGAAGTAAAGTGTGAATGTATCATGAATGTCTTGTACTAAAGGTTTTTATTTTTTATTTTTTGCTTGAGATAATACTGCTTAAAAGTAGAACTGTGCAGTTACTGTGCTTTTTCTGGTTTTCTTTTATTTCAGTTCTTTTGCAAAAAATGTCCACGTAAGTTTTGTAAATACAAATACCTGGTTGCCCACATTAAGGAGTGCAGTCAAAGTTTCAAATGCAAAACGTGCGATACAGAATTTTCCCACTCAGCTAACCTCAAGAAGCATGTTGCCACTACCCACGACAACAGAAGACCGTTCGAATGTGTTGTATGTTCAAAGACGTTTAGCTTCCGTGGTGATTTAATTAAGCACGACATTACACACAGCAATGAAAAGCCTTTTAGTTGCAATATTTGTGATGCCTCGTTTAATGTGAAGTCAAACTTGAACCGGCATAGCCGAACCCAACATTTGCTTTGAATTGGTCTTTAACCTGAAACTTGTCCAATGCCTGTCAGATCTATATTGCTGACTTAATAAATACGATTTTTTACTCGCTGACTCGCTCCTGCTTTCACTTTCAGCAGTCATAGACTATGGGTCTAGCTGTGGCACCATTTTCCTATATTTTTTTTTAAGGTAGGAGCTCTGCGTAGAAAATGATAATTATTAAAAAAATTAAAACAACAAATCAACAAAACTCGGAAAAATTCCGGAAAAAAATTACCGCACACTTTCGCAACAAATCAAGCTTTGATTTTTTGAACACCGTACGAAAAACCGGCACAAAAACCGAATCGATTTCGGTTTTCAGTAAAAATAAAAATTCGGTTTCCGTTACCTACCTATCCCTAGAAATATTTATTTACGCCACTGATTGGTCTTCAAACTTAACAATCTTAGGCTTGGCACTTTGTGACCCCGTACGCATTAGATATGGAGTAAGGTTTAGCGCGCATCACGTAAACTGCTATTTTCAAGGTTGCATTTTAAGCTTGTGTTTTAATTTTGCAAACATTCATTCCTAGTCAAAATTGTACTAGCCGTTTTATTCACTTTGTAAAATTGTGAGAGTTTAATTTATTCAAACTTGAGTTGATAACTTATGAGTTACTTGACGAATTTTTATAATGTAAAAATCGTATCTTCTTTTATTAAAAATTATTCTGATGTAAACTAAATTGTTGTATATTCTTGTTTTGAGCGCAAAAATAAATGCTCTAAACGTTGTTGTTTCTAAATCAGTTGAACGTCGATCTTACTAGCTTTAGTCTTAGCTTAGCCTAGCTTGAATTAATTGGTTAATTATATGTAGTGCTTGCTCTTGGTGGCAGCCTTCCGTTAGGACTCAGTTACTTGCCCAGGCCTAGCCTAGATTCCGCGACCCGTCTTCGAGTTGTCAGTGAATGCTAGGCTTGAATCTAATAGTACGACGCAAACTTAAGACCGAAAGTAATGTGAGATGAGACGCAACTGAACACCATATATCGACGATTGCTAACACACCAACTTGGTAGCAGCCGCCGTTACAAATCCTATTTTTTCGAATGGGTTTTACCAAGCATTACATTGCGGCGTATGCACTCTGCCAGATTATGAGGTGCTGGTGCATTTTCAATTCTTGACTTCATGGAATATCCATGTTCGCGTACAGCTGGTGCTTTTGATTTCGGCCTTCCTGCATTCAACGCTCGTTTCCCCTTCGTAACATGTGGCCATCTCCGTCGGCTGATTGCTGCTGGCTGAACAGCAATCTGCTTGCCTCTTCTTGTTTTCTTTCCATCAAATGTCTGTTTGCCTGTTAAAACACATAATTGTAAACAAGGTATTAAGCTACCGTAATCCTTAAAGTTGTCAGTTTTAAGTATTTGTATGTTTTTAGAAGAATTCTCCTTTTTTAGTGAGAGGCCTATTTACCATTGTTGTTTGAGAAATTCTTTCCATATGAGTGGAGAGCTGAAACTTTGGCTGCGTCAGTGCGATGGGAAAAAAATGTTTTCAGCATAGCATTTGTGGCTGGAACAAAAATATCTGGCTTAGAGACAATGTCCTGCTGTAGTACTTGAAACATTTCTTGTAAATTTGCTGACGTTCTTTGAACAGCCTGCAAAACAAAAGAAAAACAAAAAATAGATCGCAAAGTAATCATCGCTGCACTTATTTGTATTTAGTATTATGAACTAAACAACTAAAGCATTGCCGTTCCCAATCAAAACTGTATTTAGGGTGATCAGTACACAGAATTCCCACCAAAATACGGAGATTCATTTTCTTGAGTTTTTCAGGATTTCCAGAGTAGTTGTGGTCAGTTTTTTAACAAATTTTACCAGTTTTAATTGTACACGGGTTCACAAAGTACAAAAGACTAGCACAATTTATTGAACTGTTAGGTGTCAATAGAGAAATACCTGGATCACATTTTTAACTGGAGTAGGTTAACACTATCTATATATTTTGCTTAGGAGCAGTCTTTAATGATGAGGGATTGTTTGGGATCAAGATTAAACAAACGGAGCTTCAACAATCAGCAAAAGGGCAAGCGGACTCGTTCATGCCACGGTAGCAAAGAAAAAGGGTGACGGGCCGACAATGAAACAGTTGTGCGCTCTAACAATTAGAAACAAACACTATTGCTCTTCAATAATGCTGACTATTTCAACTCTGCTCTAATAGCATTATTGAAGAGCTAGACCGGGTATGTTCTGCTGGGGCACAACTAGTATGTTTTAACGCACTTACGAAAAGCACCTCGTTGTCGGTGAATTTACTTGAGAGAAGATATGTGAAATCATTTAAAAATAGGATAAAAGTAGTGTCCCCAATGCACTTTATGGTAAAATCACTCAACACAGGATTAATATCGGATATGGTGCCACCGATGACAACACTGTCAAGCCTTTGATAAATGCGGTTGGCATCGAGTTTTCAACAACATTTGAGAAAAGTCATAAAATTCAATGAGCTTTTCCAGAATTCAAACCAGGTTTAAATTCCCGAGTTTTCCAGGTTCTCCAGGTTGGTGGGAAGCTTGGTACGGTAGGGACAAACCGATTTTCTTTAAGTAGTGGCTGTCCTGAGTGCAAGAAATAAGTAAAATAAAACATACTCCATATATTAAAAACAAACCAGACTGCATCGTAGTGATTCATCTACTTGGAACAGTAGACTTAATTTTACATTTTGCTTATTGTTACTTTATTTTTAGTAACTACTTAGGAAAAGTTACTATATTTTTCATGAGTTGTGCTCAGGGATCGGAAAATAACTAATTTTAAGTCAAAAGGGAATTATCATATTTTACGAATATTAATTTCTCTATTACTTAATTTATGGATCTAAATTTTGTTATGCACTACATAAGTATAGAAAAAAGCATGTAAACAATCTGAGGTATTACCAACAGCAGCACGTAGGAAGAAACTCAAACATAATACGGGTAAGGTTAGTCATGTAATATGCTTTTGTTCAAAGAAAAAACCGACCTCTGAGCTGTGTTTAGGGAGTACTTAATCCTGATGAGAATTAACTTTTAACCAGAACTTACAAGTTCATCAACTTCTTCCACAACAGAAGCTTCAGTACTATTACGGGAGTGGTAGGGCTCTGGAAGTTTGCAGATTGTGTCCTCAAGAGGAGTATTATCATGAGTATCAATGTTTGTGTCAAGCTAGAATGAAAGTCATCAATTGAACATTAATTCCTACACAGTAATTGACATTGGCAAGGTTTTGGTAAAATATTACAAATACTGTACTGGTGCAGAGTAACGTAACATCACTAAAAGTGGTACCTCTATCTACAGCCTTATTAACACAAAGTTCATTACTGTAAATCAACGAGTTAATACCCAGGTCCTCTTCAAAATTTCATAATTCGGGAAAAATCATTTTATGCAAAAAAAATATTAGAGGGTTAAAAAACTCGCCGCTTTATTTGCGACACAAAGTAGTCGATAACGTCAGCATCTCTGTGCATTGATCTCTGACGCACTACTACTGCATTAAGACTGGAAATTGTTCAAGTCACCAGCAAAACCTTGCAAAACCATTTGCAATCCTTGCTACACTTGCGAATTTTTGGCAACCTTTCTAGTTGTCTTCTTTCTTCAGGCTACAGCCAAGGAGACCTCACACTTCCACACGTATACTCTCTAACGGACTTTTTGGCATTCAAACTTCCCTCCACTTCACAGTTGGCCTTGTTGTTGTTGGCGCTGCTCACATCCGTTGTTGTGCTAATGTTGGTGCCATCGTCTCCCATAACAGGAGCCTTGGGAAGATAAACTGGTTATCTCTCTAAATTTGGTGTCATCATACTTCCAATTTGTTTGTAGGCTGGCTCATGTATATTCATTAGTCGAACTGACTGCTCTCTGCAATGATGTATAGCCATTGATTCCAAGACTCGGAGGTGGGGCTCTTTCCTAGTGTCTGATTTGAGCGTGATCGCCATTTGTTGTTAAGCCTGGTTTTCAAATAATGCGTGGCTACCCCACAGGAGCAAACGAACATCACGCTCAAGTTGGACCCAACGAAAGAAGCCCACCTCCGAGCCTTGGAATCAATGGCTGTACATCATTGCAGAGAGCAGTTAGTTCGACCAATTCAACCAATGAATATACATGAGCCAGCCTACAAACAAATTGGAAATATGATGACACCAAATTTAGAGAGACTGGCAGCTAAATGGCAAGTTTTTTTCCCAAGGCCCCTGTTATGGGAGACAATGACACCAACATTAACACAACAATGGATGTGAGCAGCGCCAACAACAAGGCCAGCAAACTCAAGGCCAATTGTGGAGTGGAGGGACGTTTGAATGCCAAAAAGTCCGTTGAGAGTAGAAGTGTGAAGTCTCTTTGGCTGTAGCCTGAAGAAGTCAACTAGAAAGGTTGCCGAAATTCGCCAGTTTAGCAAGGATTGCAAATGGGTTTGCAAGGTTTTTCCAGTGACTTGAACAATTTTTGGTGCTGCTTTTTGACTAAGTTTTATGACGAACATCAGCCAAAGTACTTGTGCCAAAATATGTGTGTCGGTTTTTCGTTTGACTGGGAACCTGAGAAGTAATACTAGAAGCTTTTTGCACGAGTTACGGACCGAATGGACTGTTCGGTGTAAAAAGAGTCTAATAGCATTCACATGCCACATCTGTCACCTGAACGACAACCATCATTGGATTCGCCATAGGTGATTTCCTATACGAGTACGTTGTTATTACCAACTCGTATCCGATATACAGTAATCTATTTTGGGTGGACAGTAAATTTGGCAAACATGGTGGGGAGGGGGGGGGGGGGGGATGTGAGAGTTTACTTCGCTATTCTGGACATCTACTACATAAAATTTGATGCTTTGAACGTGGAAGGCCAATTTTTACATCCTTCTAACTGCTGTGAAGAAAGAAGAAGGCATAGGTGAGAGAGGCTAGGCCGTCGTGCAGGTGTTAGGACTCTAGGAGCCCAATATTACCCCAGGGATAGAAGAGGAGCCAGTAAGCATAGCAAGCGGTACTAACTTAATTCACAGCGTATAGCTTTTGGTTAATTTTGCTGCAGAAAAACAACAATTTAAGGGGTGAGCATTTACTCCACTATTTCATGATTTTGACATTAAAGCATTTTAGGGGGTGAGCATTAGCTTCAACTGGGCGTTTAATACATGATTTACGGTATTTCTTTCGAAGGGCTAAGCTGAATTTGACCTAATTCAGTTAAATTTTATCTGTGAAGGATGTACCCGGCAATGTCACCTTAATGATTATATATCCGTAGTAAAGTGTCAGCCGTTTTAGACTTTTAGTACACTATTTAGCTACTGTTTCAGTTACTCTGATGTACTGCAATGCATTACCATACCTGAATAGCCAGTAAGGGTTTAAAGTAGTCTTCATGTATTGCTTGTCCACTGGCTAACCAATACAAATGCTGTTTTTGTGTCTGGTCTGTAAATGACAGCACGGAGTCGATTTTAATGTTGTAGTGCTGAATCACAGCCCACTGATGTTTGCATGGGTGACCATTGTAGCCAACACTACACGTACAAATCCCAATGGACGTATCAACCGTGTAAACAACACCAGCATTCGTCTCACTTCTAACTTGAAACGATTCATCTGAAATCTAAAATTTATTCAAATTAGTGAAATGCATTACAAGGGAAGATGACCCTTGTATGATTTTTGCATTTTTTTCACCCAAAAAAATGAACGGGTTTTATTAGTGCTTGTCACAAGTGAGAAGACAACAAGCATTATCACTGTGAGTGTAAGAAATCTGCCCGATGTTTCCTTAACACTTGAATGATATAGCCCTTCTGGTATTATCTAGACCGACGCGCCAAGTTAGGCAACAAACATCACATCAATTCAATTGTCGAGGCTGTAAACCATTGTAGCGCGACGCCATAGCGTCAAGTGTCTTGTATCCTGAAGCAAAGTTGGGCACATTTCAGATACTTGGATAGACATAATAATGTGGTACAAAAGCTTAAATTGTGTTGAAATGGAGAGCAATGACCCACCTGACAAAAATTAACTCGTGTTGGAATGCCAGCTAAGCTGCTTTGACACTCAACAACGTTGCAAATGTGTTACTACTAGTTACTAGCTAGCTAGCTATAGTCCGCTCATCCCCATGTTAAATCCCATTGGGTGATTATTCATCGATACCAAGATAACGGGAAGGCTTCCAGCTATGAAATTGGACGAATGGGTGCAGTACAATACGAACTGCGTACCTTTCATGGTTTGGAGCCTGGGGGTATAACGTGGATGGCGTGGGAGGGCGTGTAAGTACGAAAATATTGTTACAACCATTGTTAGTATTGTCGGCATCGTCTCTTATTGGACGGCTAAGGTTCGGACAATGAAAACATGTATACCGACGTGCGTGCATAGACACACACATGGGTTTCACGATAAATGTAAAGAACGTTGCCAAAGAAGTTGTATTCACGTCCAATTCATGAAAAATAAACAAAATATAAAAATAAAGCAAAATAAACAAACTCAAAAATTGGTAGAGGGGCCACCAAGTTGAGAGTGGTTCGGCCCTTCAAAGGAGTGATATCAATACACTTAAATTAACTAAATAAAACATCTTACAAAATTAAAACCAAACCAAACCAAATACCTATAAAGAGGTGACTAAGTTGAGAATGGTTTGGTCTCGAGGCAAAATGTAGTAGCAAAGTGTTGAAAACCAATTTCTTGTTGACGTGGCACTTTATTACACGTCTGCACCGTAGTGTAGTTGAGTCTAATACACAATTTAAAAAAAAAGGAGTGATATCATATCAAAAACCAAAACTGGTAAAAGGGGCCGCCAAGTTCCGAATGGTTCGGCCCTTCAAAGGAGTGATATCAACACACCAAAACATTCGCCAACTTAATCGCACCAAATAATACTTTAGACGAAATACTTTAAATGAAAACTAGAACATTGCTACCGAAAGTAGCAATGTTCTAGATTGAATTTAACCATCAAAGTATTCAGCGGTGCGATTAACATGACGAATGGTTTAGTGTGTTGATATCACTACTTTGAAGGGCCGAATCATTCGGAACATGGCGGCCCCTTTTACCAGTTTTTGTTTTTGATATGATTAAAAGGTTTACTTATCTGAGATTTTGACACATAGCTCAGTCTCGTGCTTCACAACCCTTGCTCTTACAGCAGCATTTTGTTGGTTCTTCTGGCCCAGCAGAGTGATACACCTTGTTGGTATCATGGAGTGGGAGAATGCGATTGTGATGACACTTGGGCTGGTGCCTTTGTATGCAGTAGGTTCATCGTCACAATACGTCAACTTCCCCCCCCCCCACCTCAAAAGCTGCGTCCCGGCTCCCAGAACGAAAAATTCCATCAACATAAAAATAAAAAAATAAAAGTCATTAGTTTCATACAGAGGCTACATAAGGTGCACAGTATAAAGATAGAGAGTCTTTCGTCTTCGTAACTAGAACTAAACCATAATTCAATCGTCTGCTTGGTCGCTCTACAGTTGTTTACTTGATGGAAATTACTTATGGTTCTGAGTCCGGAGACCTCTCTTACGTCATCACTTTGTGGAGACTGCTAAACCTACCCTAACCGAGAGGGCACCACCCGTCAGCGTAGAAAATATGGGGCAAAATGGCTGAAATGGCAGAGACAGTCACGTTAGTTAAATTAAATCCAGTTAATCAGCAAAATGGCTATGTTTACTTAAAAAGTCTACGAATTCACTATTTAAGACAGTTGACATTTTAAACGTAGTCTCAAAAAGCGGAATATCAGTCTATTTTGTTGCAAATTTTCAACAGTTATGAAGAAACGATAGTATATTTCCTTCTTACCGTCTTCATCAAGCACAAGAAGAGTTATTTTTCCATAATCACATCACCTAGCATTCGCAGCGTATTCAAATCTTGTCGTGTGTGTGCGTAGCCTCCTTCACTCGTCAGGCCTCGCCTTCCACCACGCTCTGTCTCCTTACCAAGTCGCTACTCACTAAATGCTAGATAGATGGTAGGAGTCAAGCCATATACTCCAAGCCATATACTCAAGGGATTTTAGATGTTTGTCACTATCAGAGTTCAACCTGAGCAGAGGTGTGGTCCTCTCCCAATCAATATGGTGTTTCGTGGCCTTGGGAGAAGACCATAACTCTGCTCATGTTGAATTATCTTAGTGACAAACATCTAAGATGAAAAGGATGCTTAAGTGCTAATGAATATACATACAACCGCCATCGACTCCAACTATCCAACATTTAGTGAGTAGAGACAGAGCCCAGTGGTAGGACAGCCCTGACGAGCAAGGCCACGCATGCTAACGGCGAGATTTGAATGCGTTGCGAATGTTAAGTGATGTGATTATGGGAAAATAACTCTTCTTCTGCCTGATGAAGACAGTAAGATGGAAATATTCTATCGTTTCTTCATAACTGTTGAAAATGTGCAACAAAATAAACTGTTATTTCGCTTTTATGAGACTATGTTAAAAATGTCAAGTGTGTTAAATAGTAAATTCATTGACTCTCAAAGTAGACAAAGCCATTTTGCAGATTAACTGGATTTGGGTGTGGCGCAATCACTGAAGCCCATCTTTTCGACAAGTTCAATTTCACTAAACCAGCTAGTCCAAATACAGTCGATACCGCTTACAAAAAACCTCAAGGGACAGTGATAAAGTTTCCTTATAACCGAAAATTCTTTACATTCGGAAGATAATAGCACTAAATTTGTTAGAATGGTAGTTTGCAATTGGTTCTTTAAAAGCAATAATCCCTTAAAACCGTGTTCCTTATAAACGGTGTCTACTGTATCTGAGGAACCTATGATGCATCGATTCAATTGGTAGCCTAAGAGTTGCAGTAGTGGCATCTTTTGTGAACATCCTGTGTGGCGGAGCCACAGCCTGAAGAAAAATTGAAGTTTGTTTACAATTCTGCAATAACCGAGTAAGTTAAAGGGCTAATATCTGAGCGTGCATGTTTAACTGTTTATACATTTACGGATACCTGTTCAATATTTTCTTTGCTGAGTGTTGATTGAAGAGCTCTGCATTTGCCAACGATACTTCCTTCAAGGCGATTATATGCTATTGCTTTCAGTCGTTGTTCATAATAAAGGTCCAGTCTTTTGACAATGATGTCAACAAGCTGTTAACAAAAATAAATGTGCAAGTCACGTAAGGATATGCAAGTAGAAAGTTTTCTAGCAAAAGAGATGAGGTCAACTGTTTGATCAGTATACAGTCAGACCTTAATATATCCAGACTGACTGAAACCGTTGGGGCTAGAAAAATCGAAAAATTAAGGATAATTGGAATTCTATTAAATAATATTAATTTATAGTACTTTGTATTAATTGAACACCCCGATTTTCCGACCAACCATTGGCACAAAATGTTTGGAAAATTGGGATTATACTGTAAATTGCATAGTGGGCTTGATACTTGTGCGACCAGTTTACAAGAAATCTACATTTTTAGTCTTACTGCAGCAAACATCCCCTTCAGTACACTGGCCTGATTGACATACCTGAACAATGGAGTAGGCTTTAGTACGTCCGAGTATGATGTCTTTGATGATTCTCATACCAGATTCAACATAGTTGTTGGTATTTACTCCCCGTAAACGTAGGTCTGCACGATAAGCCATAGCCCAAGCTTCTTTTCCATCGAATAAAGTTTCTAGGTAGTTCAGCCAGTTGTCGTATTTCAGAGAAACGGTATCATTCTTTGCATCAGTGTAGGCCTGGGTCATATCTTCTATGTTTCGTGCATACAAGATGCGTTTCAGATGTGACATCAAGTTCGGCCGATCCACCTTAGCAATATTGTGGGTCTTATCCCATAACCATCGCCAAACTGCCTATACACAATGGAACACATTTATTAACGGTCAACAAATGATTCAAAAGAAACTAAAATTAGCTATGTTGTAAAATACAAATAAGGACATAAAATATTCAATTTACCACCAGATATAACAAAATTAAACCTACACCAACTCCATTCACTTGCATTTGCGTATGCAAGAGATATGTAATGGAATGACTTATACTTAATCTGTATAAATAATACTCAATTATTTGCACACTCCTGTACTACAAATGGTTTAACCCTGCTAACTACTGGTGCTTTCTTATATCCTTGGCTGTGCCCCACAAAAGTTAATTTTCCAACCACCATGAAGGCCGGCTAAAATTAGTTTCGTTTGCCAAGAAAAATAAACAATACCTGTCAATTTTTGCATTGTGCTCTCACAATGCTGCTTACAACCTTGAGTTTTCAAGTTCTTTGGATCCGGCCTGCTTGGAACCAGCAGCATCGTGAGAGTACAATGCAAAAAATTGACAGGTCTTGTATATTTCCAGCGGCAATAAGAAAGCTTTTTTTTTTACTTTGATTCTGTTCTCTACATGCATGACCGGTTTAATGATGCTGCAAATGAAATTAAGCATTCTCTTGTTACCTGTAGCACATGAAACACACACAGCAAGTACTTTGGCTTGCCCCACACACTTCGTAAGCCGTTAATTTCCGATTTGCTGCAGTCAGTGATTACCACATTGGGGCCATCTTCTCGTCTTCCTTTAAAAACTTCTTCCGGTAGTATTTTCTGAGCAAAATTAAAAAACAAAACCAATAATCAATAATCAATAACCATCAGAATTAGCCTAAGTTTTGCTGTGCTATCCAATTTTCCAGTACTGTGAATCACCAAGTTAACACCCATTATGCCATGTCAGTGTTAATGCCCATGTCCAATTTTTAAAATTTTGTGATTTCAAAATATTTTGCAAAAAAAAAAAACTGTTGGCTAGATGTTAAATGGGGTTTTAAATCGTTTTAGCTACGTTACTTTTTCTTTCCATAGGACCTATGTAAATGCTGCTTCCCACCCTTAAAAGCTTTAAAATGTAGTCAACCGCTGAGGGCATTACCTCTAATTTACGGTAGTTACGTGAGGTCGCTTTGCCTTTATCATACGATCCCTTTCACCACCAATAAACAGGAAATGAATCATTAACTTTCGCAACTATTCGTTGCTAACTCGTTGCTAACTAATAGAACCCCTCTTCTTCATTATTGCTGAACTAAAACCACATGTTACCAAAATTTCAATTCGATTTACAAACAATCCGAATTTAAAGTCCAAACCTTTATTAAAATTTCCTGATCTTCATTGGTTACCTTAAGTACCAGACAACTTTTTTTTCAAACTTAAAGGTTATTTTAATTTTTAATGTGTTACGTCAAGTACTGCCTCTTTATTCCCTGTTGTCTGTCATTTCGCACCAAACTGACATAGGCTTATGATTCTTGTTAGTAGGTACTACCATTAGGTTGTATAGGGGTATATATTATAGACATTGATGGTGCCATAAGGCATTTATTTGAGTGTGGCTCTTATTTGTATAATTTGTGTTAGTGGTACAAGCTAAGCAATCGTTATGTGTCTAGGAAATTTATCTGTAAGTTTATTTGTTCCAACAGTACAGAATGGACAGAAAATCGCAAGCAAGAACCCCTAGCGATCAACTGAACCTGTAATGCAGTATCCTGTTTCTATCTCTACCCCACTCCAAACTCGCCTAAATCTACCCTACCCTCGGTACGACCAATTCGGTAGCGCCAGTAGCTTAAGTTAACTTTCACAAGGTATTCTTAAAATACAAATTATGAAGACCATAATATTGAAAGTACGATACCAAGTTAAATATTTTAAATTATATGTTCCTACATAACAAATCAACGAGTTTGATGATAGCTATACCCAACTACCCTACAATCAATGTTACGAGACTGCTAAACCATTGTAGGTAGGTGTCCTATCACCCAAAATAGGGGTTTTAATTCGTAGCTACAATTCGATAGACACAAAGGAAAACACAACTTTTTTAGTTCATAAATGACGGTTTTAGTTATTTTGTTTCTACGCTTAGCTTGGGGCTTGTGTATAGGAGCAATTAGATTTTCTGAAAGAGTGAGAGAATCATCGGGAAAACGGAAAAGAGGAACACTTTGAAAGCATGAAAGAAAGCAAGAAAGCATGTATCCCAAGTTCCCCAATGTGTGGAACACCAATTCTGTATATTTATTACTATAATAAGTTTTAAATTCACTACCTGCAACACTAACCTTCAAACAGGTGAAAGCAGCCTTTATCGTGTTTTCAGTTTCTGATGATGTGAGTACTACACCCAAAGGCAATCCGCCTGCAACACTATTTGTCATAACAAGGAATAGACGAGTCCCAATCCTGTCAACACCACCACTTGAATCAACAAAAATAACTTCTGCAGATGCAGGTAAAGTTGCCGCACGTTTCATAAGTGGTGTGCACACGGCAACAACAAACTAAAAGGTACAATTAAACAAATAAATGTCATTAGTGTACTTTTCAAATAAAGAAGAAGCAATTTGCCATCATTACCAGCAATTCGTAAGCTAAATGACACAACTAAACACTAAGCACATGTACCTCTTTTCCTTCAGTCAGAGTCTCCAGATCCACGCCTTCTGCACTAAGAGATGAAGCCATGGTGTTTAAAAATGCAATAGCATCAATTCCATCGACTGAACCATAGCTCTTTTTAAATTCATCGTAAAAAAGTCGTTGCACCCACTTGTAGTCAGGAACTACAGCCCTATCAGCCATTGTTTGGTCTCTGGCACATTCATCTTGAAGCATTATATCGAATTTGTGAACATTTAATGCAGACGCTGGCGAATGGCCCAACCGAAATAACTCACAAAACTTCTCTTTAACTTTTTCGGTTGGTTTCCTAAACCTTGTTGCATTAAACCCCGAAATGGAATGATTGTGAATATACGAAATCTTAACGCAAGCTACTGTTGAGCATCGTGGCAGAGGCCGAAGCACGTTAATTTCGATTTCGGAAGGGCAGTTCGTATTTTTTGAACTCAACTTTTCAAGGCAGATTGCAGTAGATGATGTGTTATGATGGCAGCGTAGCAACTGTTTCAATGAATATTTTTGTCCCATCTTGGAAGATGTTCGAATCTACAGAAAAACAGACAAATGCACCCAAGTTATTTTTTTTTAATTAAATGATTTTAGAGTGGATAAAGGAGAATCAATTCTAGCTAAATGAAGGTGTGGATTAAGAGTGATAAAAATGCCATCACATCAACATTCTTCAAACAAATTGCAAAATCCTCTCTTTATTAATAATGTTAATTTCTCTACAGGTTCAGTAAGTCTTTAACCAAACAAAAAGTGCTTTTGGATAACCAAAGATAATTGCTCAATTTTTGTTATTTGTCTATTTCGTTTTTTTTTTAAACATAAGCATTCATAGTATTTGTGTGTATTGTAGTTCCAGACCAGGTTTAACTTTTAGTATTATTTATGCATTAAATTTAGAATTAAAAGAAAGCTTAAGTTAGCCTTCACATCATGCAGCTGCTACCGCATATAAAACCATCAATATACTTACATGGTGTGTTAATGTAGGTCACATAGATAAGGGATGTGAAGAGTAACGATATTTCGTTTATACCGACCAAAACTGGCAAAAAACAAAATAAATACAAAAAAAAAAACACACTCGGAAGGAAATTACTGCAAAAACTTTGGACATTTCTTTTAGATTCAAGTTGTTGGGTGCTAACTGCTTATTAGAATAGACACGTTGGTTTACAGCCTTTCTCCCTACTCATAGTTTATGTGGCGCACCATAAACTATATTTTTTAAAGAAAAAAATATTTACTGTTATTTAATACAATTAAATGTTGTAAAATTGAGTTGATTTATTTACTAAATCAGCGTCTTATTTCAGGATCATTGTTTTGTCAGAACACATCAGAACCTTTGTTCAAGTGTAAACACGTAGAATCTACTCATTAGCATGAGGATGCAGCCTATTAAGTAGTATGTATTTGCTAGATCGGATGAAACTGAAAATTTTAGCAGCACCGCCAGCAGTACGCTGAACTGCATACCACTTTTGATATGGATCCGATAAGTGCTAGCCGTAGAAAACTATAGGCTCTTTAACCAAGTGAACTGATACAGAGTTACAGCAACAGTAAGCCATTGGTACAAAGTGACTTCCCTTGATCAGATAAACCACTTCAAAGCACTATTAGCCATGTATTGCCTATGTGGCGAGTAAAAACTTTAAAAAAGGCGAATACTTTCTAAAGGATCAGGCTAAATAGCGAGTGTTGCTGGATGGACAATTGGAGAGTTGTCAAACATGCTTCAGTAATCACTATATTGTGTACTCTATGAAGACGCTGTACACTGATAGTATCACTGCGTGTCGACTTACTCCGCCTTCAAACGAATTATTGGTGTACTTTGCGAGTCTTTAAATATGAATATCTAGTTTTGAAAATGACAAGAAGTTATACCGTGTACGTTGTCATTGATGCCTCTTCAAATTTTTTCCTCCATTTGTGAATGTCATCCTCGCATTTCAAATTAATTTCCAGGTTTGCTGTAAAGGAATCTTTCTCGAAACTTCTAGAAGACAGGATTTTGTATTTAAACTCATCCGGAAGATAATTCTGAAAAATATTCGTGTTTTAGTAACACCAAGGCAGTAAATTGAATCAACAGAAAGCAATCAATAAAATAAACAGAAAGTAGCCAAGAGTGTGTTATGAGCCAAGAGAGTGTTAAGATGACTGACACTGACATTCAAGTAAGAGAAGTATAATAGGTTTTACCCATGGTTTGCAACAATGCCGAGGAGAATACGGGATTTACACCTCCAACGATGCTAACAGACTCCGAGCCGAAGGAGCTCGTTTCTGTTGGCACCCGAGGAGGTGTAAATCCCGTATTTTCTGAGGTATTGTTGCAAACCATGGATATAACTTATTTGTACCCATGGTCACTTTACGTGTCCAATAAATTTGTACCTAAATTTTCTTTTTCCTTTTTTTTTCTTTTATTTGGGTCATTTTCTGAGGGGTTGATTTGATTTGGTTTTAAGGGGTGATTTCCATTGCAACAATACTTACTGCAACAATTGATTCATCCAACAATTCATAATGAGGCAGGTATTATACCAATTAGCAATGAGTAACAATCAGCTATGAGTACGTGCGTGTTTCGAACGTTCGTTGCTGTCCGAACTTACATTTCGTTGTGTCGCTAAATATGTCACTTTTTTTTCCGACGACGACGATTTTGTAGACTTGGTCAGCCAGAATAATTCACTCGATTCAAGCGGCATCAAGCAGTCATTGAAGTCAGCAAGAAAGTGGGCGAGTTCAATGTGGGTGAGTTAAATCTTAAGCCTAGTATTCGGAATTTTTGTTAAATTTAATTTCAGTATAGGCTACACAGTTTCTTGGTTTGAGTTCAGAGTTTTTTTTTTAATATCAAGTCAATGTTTTCGATATTTTATGAGGAACAACTATTGGTATTTTCTTTTTCTGTTGTTGTTTACTGTTGTTTCTTATTTTGTTTTTTAATTACTCGATAGCCATTTACCCCATGACTCGATGACGCATGAGCGTCGTCTATACTACGTGGGCTAAAGAAAGAAATGAAAAAGTAAAAAAGTGTCATTCTGTAGTTGCATGTGCATCTGTAAGTGATTTGTTTCGTTGGTTTAGTACTTTGTGGTAGAAGCGTGTGTACGGACGGTTTGCGCCCATCCTTCGTCAACATTGTAGTTTCTTCTTTGTAGTGTCACACCTGATTTGCGTGTTTGTGTTTACATTACAACTTTTGTTACCTTATCACCATATAATAAAAAAAAGTTTTGCGATGGATGAATAGGTTTCACGTGGACTAAACACTACAGAAAAGGGAAGGCTTAGTAGCTTAATTTTTTTTATTAATTTTTAAATTAAATGTATCCATCGTAAAAAAAAAGATGGGATATCACATTATTAACCAAAAAGACACTGTTATAAAGTGTAGTAAGGTTTCACGTGGACTAAACACTACAGCAGAGAGTAGGCTTCGCAACTTATT